>SKCR01038722.1:0-146633 GCA_019454045.1 Zanthoxylum bungeanum | reverse complement strand
ACTCTACGACTCTCTGATAAACCCAGAAGTGGTGTACTCAGAACCTGTTTAAAGTCCCCTACCACCAAAACCAAAGTTATCGATTATCGTAAGTATTAGCGATGCAAGTCTCAGGTTAAGACTATACACACCTACCTTCATTTCGGCCTCCCATAGACACATAGTCATAATACCAATGGGATTCCGAGGGGTCTATCCAGAGAGCGAAGCTGTTTCCCGTACCATCGGTGAAACACGACCTCCTATCGCACTTGCATAAGTATCCAACACTTATATATGAGAACTATGCCGTTGTGCCCTCACAATGCACACAAGTGCAATACTAGCCTATTCCGCATTATCGATGTCCATCTCTCGATAATACTACGGCTAGGGATATTTAATGATTAATCCTTCGTGGACTGATACTGTCTCATATCATCTCAATCCAGGACTAATCATATGGACCTCTCTTCATTTATATATCTATGGTGATCTAATCACAAATGATGAGAGTGTAATTTCCTTATTACATAGTCAATTTGCTACAACAACACAGTGATCTGTGCAAATAGTGACGCTATGGGTCATATTATCCAACAATGGGTACCTGATCTGCCTCATGTAGATATTAATCTTATTGAGGATAATGAACCGTCTACGTATGAGGAAGCAATACAAGATATTGATTCCGCTTTATGGCAAGAAGCCATGAAAGTCGAGATGGATTCCATGTATGCCACCAAGTTTGGACACTGGTTGATGCGCAAGAAGGTGTAAAACCTATTGGATGCAGATGGATCTTCAAGAAGAAGACCGACATGGATGGCAACGTGCAAACATACAAAGCTAGGCTTGTAGCAAAGGGGTATCGTCAACAATATGGTGTTGATTATGACGAAACCTTCTCACCCGTTGCCATGATTAAATCCATTCGGATAATGCTTGCAATAGCTGCATATGTCGATTACGAGATATGGCAGATGGACGTTAAAACCGCTTTCCTTAACGGAAACCTTTTGGAGGATGTTTCTATGCAACAGCCTGACGGTTTTATCATACCTAGACTTGCCAACAAGGTTTGTAAGTTAAATCGATCCATTTATGGATTGAAGCAAGCATCACGGTCAGGAATCAGCGTTTTGATGAAATCATAAAAGAATATAATTTCGTGCAAAACGAAGATGACCCTTGTGTATACAAGAGGTTAGTGGGAGAGCACTGACTTTTATTGTCATTTATGTCGACGATGTATTGCTTATAGGCAATGACATTCCCATGCTAACGTCGGTGAAAGCTTGGCTTTCATTAAATTCTCCATGAAAGATCTGGGAAGAAGCAGCCTTTATTCTGGGAATAAAGATCTACCGGATAGATCTAGAAAGCTGATTGGACTCTCCCAGAGTACATATATTGACAAAGGTTTTGAAGCGATTCAGCATGGATCAATCCAAGAAGGGATTGATGCCAATGTTACGTGGTACCTCTCTGTCTAAGGACATGTGTCCTAAGACTCAAGAAGAGAGAGATAACATGAGTCGGATACCGTTTGCCTCGGCAGTCGGATCGATCATGTATGCCATGATATGTACACGACCTGATGTGTCATATGCTTTGAGCATGTGCAGTCGCTATCAGGCCGATCCAGGTGAAGGTCACTGGACGGCAGTTAAGAATATCCTTAGTATCTTAGAGACTAGACGAACTAAGATGCTTTCTTAATTTACGGAGAAGGAGAACTTGTGGTATCTGGGTATGCCGATGCAAGTTTCCAAACCGACAAGGACGACTTCAAGTCGCAATCCGGGTACTTTTTTGTTTGATAACGTAGCAGTGAGCTGGAAATCTTCCAAGCAAGATACTGTTGCCGATTCAACGACAGAAGCGGAGTATATTGCTGCGTCGAAGCAGCAAATGAGGCAGTTTGGATCCGAAAGTTCCTAATCGGATTAGGAGTAGTTTCCGTTAGCAGCTGAGCCCGTTCCATTGTATTGTGACAATAACGGGGCTATAGCACAAGCTAAGGAACAAGGTCTCATCAACGATCGAAGCATGTTCTTCGGCGTTACATCTGATTCGGGGGAGATTATACATCGTGGCGAGGTAAAAGTCGAGAAGTTCATCAGATAACAACATTGCAGATCCGCTGACGAAAGCTGGTGTTTATCCGCAAGTGTTTGAACGACATATACATAGTTCAGGTATTAGATGCTGAGTGACTGGCTATTAGGCCAAGTGGGAGATGTTGACATTATGACCCATAGCGTCATGTTTTGTAAATGATATTGTATTATTGTACAAAATTAACTATGTGATAATGAAATTGCCTTTGCGTTTTGTAATTTATTTACTTTGATATATAAATGGCGAAAAGTCCATATGATTAATTTCGTATTGAGATGATATGAGACAGTATCAATACATAAAGGTTTAAATCATTAAAAAATATCCATAGTCGGAGTTGAGTATTATCGAATCGGACCGATAATGCGGAATAGACTAGTATTGCACTTGTGCATATTGGGAGGGCACAACGGCATAGTTCTCATATATTTAAGTATAGGATATTATGCAGTGCGAAGGAGGTTGTGTTTTACCGAGGTACGGAAAAACAGCGTCGCTCTGGATAGACCCCGCGAAATCCCATTTGGTAGTATGTCTGCGTGTTCTATGGGAGGCCGCATCAGGGTAGGTTATATGGTCTTAACCTGAGAGATTGCCATCGATAGTACTTGCGACAAGATGGTAAAACTTGGTTTTGGTGGTTGGGGGACCTTAACTGTTCTGTGTTCACCTCTTCTGGGTTTATCAGGAATCGTAGTGCACTGGGTGTGGTGATGTCAAGATGGAAGTGTCACTTCAGAATATGGAAATGTTGAGATCACGCAGGATACAGAAAACTTAGTGCTCTATAAAAGGTTTGTGGCTGGCAACCGTCGGGACAATATGACTAGGTCGTATTGCCCGATTTAAAGAGACTAGTTGCTTGATGTCCGATATATGTTTAGTAGGGGCAGGACACATTTCCAGCCCCAGGCCTAACATGTGATCGTCCGATATGTTGGATAATATGACCCATAGCGTCACTATTTGCACAGATCATTGTGTTGTTGTAGCAAATTAACTATGTAATAAGGAAATTGCACTCTCATCATTTGTGATTAGATCACCATAGATATATAAATGAAGAGAGGTCCCTATGATTAGTTCCTGGATTGAGATGATATGAGACAGTATCAGTCCACGAAGGATTAATCATAAATATCCCTAGCCGTAGTATTATCGAGACTGGACATCGATAATGCGGAATAGGCTAGTATTGCACTTGTGTGCGTTGTGAGGGCACAACGGCATAGTTCTCATATATATAAGTGTTGGATACTTATGCAAGTGCGATAGGAGGTCGTGTTTCACCGATGGTACGGGAAACAGCTTCGCTCTGGATAGACCCCTCGGAATCCCATTGGTATTATGAATATGTGTCTATGGGAGGCCGAAATCAAGGTAGGTGTGTATAGTCTTAACCTGAGACTTACATCGCTAATGCTTACGACAATCGATATACTTTAGTTGAGGTCGTCTAGGACTGTAACTAGTTCTGTGTACGCCAATGCCGGGTATATTGAGAATCGTAGTGTATTGGATGTGATGTCAAGACGGAAGTATCACTCCAGTCATAGTGGAGATGATGTCACGCAGGATACGGTATTAGTGCTCTTAAGAGATGCGCATCCAATCGTGATATTATGACCAGGTCATGAATATCCGATTATAGAGACTAGTTACCAGACATCCGATATGTGTTTCGGACGGGGCAGACACTTATCCAGCCCCAGCCCTAGCACGTGACTATCCGATACTGGGCCGATATGCACAATACATTAGTATACTACGCTTGATACAGATCTTAATATTCTTAAATGGATATGTCCGGAGAATTAGGTAGACTTGGTGCTTTGCTAGGAGTCGACCTTGTCTCGTAAATCGGTAGAACGTAGTACTTGGTACGTACGTGATTCGGATACTCCGACGACCGTATTTACTGCCAGATTATCCGGGGATCTCATGGGTCGCTTCCCGATAATCCACCGATGACGCACAACTCGCACTCTTGAATAATCTGGGATTATAATAGAAGAGAGAGAAATTAATCTAGGATTAATAACGGAGATGTTTTATCCGGGATAAAATGTCGTCTAAAGAGAGAGAACGATTAATTGGAATTAATCGATGTATTAATATATTCGATATATTAGACGAAATTAGATTTCGACGCGGAATTAAAATTAGATTTTAATTCGGGCAAACGAGTTAATTTAGAATTAATTCGTTAGCGACGTAAATAATAATTTCGCTAGGCGCAATTATTTATTTAAATTCGATTGAATTAACGTCGCGACGTAAGCTCTCGGTATTTCGGAAATATCGAACCCGAACGCGTGAGTGCACGTGGGCCCACTTTCATTTGGAAACGTGTGGGGCCCACATGACACATGTCATTCTAATGCTTTGCATGTAGATTGTGTACATTGCACTCAATGTCATTGCATGGAGTTTGAGTGTTTGACACTCTAAGCCATTGCATGTTTTGTGTCATAATTTTATTATTAATTTAATAAAATTATGGCATAAATATAAATTGATTTTTGGTAAATCATTTTAACTTAACACAAAACTTCTTCTCTCTCATTTCTCTCTTCTCTCACGCCCAAATGAAGAAAATCTTCACGTTTGGAACAAAGAAATGGCGTGAACAAAGGGAAGCCAAGAGGTTTCTCATGGTGAGAAATCAAGTGCTAGCACACTTACAAGTCTTGCGAAGGTGGTAGGGAGGTTCAACCATGAGGCGGGACTCATCCGATGGAGTTTGGAGCTTCGTTTTGAGACCCGAAACTGCCAAGACAGTGAGCATGGACTGCTGCAGTGGGCTTACAAAGGCAGTGCGTTTTTGGGCTTGATTCGTCTTCAAATCGACATAACCGATCAATGTGAGTATTCCGCTACCTCCGTTGATGTATTCATGCATGTTTTCATGTCTTGTTTGATCTTGGGACCTTAGAAAAACCAACAATGGCATCATGAGCTAATGTTGCAAGCATGAAACATGTAGGGTTTAAAATTTGGGTAAATGTGATTTGAGCATGATTTGAATAAATTGCTTGTTTGAGTATGCTTATAACATGTTTAAATTCATTTTGGTTGGACTAATTTGAAGAAAAATGATTTGGAATTATTTTCCCCAAAATTAATGCCTTGGCCGAATGGTTTGTGATTTTTGGATCTTGGATTTTTTGATTTTTTTGATTCATTGATGATGTTGTTAGAATCGATTAGGTTGACGTTAATTTGAATCGAATTGGATTGGATTTCGAATTGGACAAAAACCCCAAATTCCTACCATGGCCGAATGTGACTAATGCCCCTTGGTGTTTTGATTGTATTTGTGTATTTTTTTTCATTCTGGAAATCATCGGGAAGTTAATACGTTTCGATTTGTGTAATTAATCGGATTGAATTCAAATCGGACAAAAAACCTTCCTTGGCCGAGAGCATTAAAGCATGTTTATGGTGGGTTTGTTTCAATTTGTGTGTTGGACATATGATAATGAATTAAGCATGATTAATTGGACTAATTTGGTGCTTCGGAAATATTGATTTAGTTGATTAATCATAATGCACTTTAGGTAATTAAATTGCGTAATTGGATTAGTGTAATTAATTATTTAGGCTTAAATTGGATTTGGGCTTGGATTGAATTGTTGTAATTGGGCCTTTTGGCTTGATTTATCAAGTTTGGTTTAGGCCAAATGGATTGGATCCAATTGGGCCCAAAACCTTAACCATAAAGCCCAATGCGACTAATGAACCTTTAAAGTTCAATTGGGCCTAATGGGCCAAGATTGATTTATGGGCTTATGGGGTAAATCCCGGATTGGACTTTGGTTATCGGTTTGACCCGAGTTGACCAAAAGTCCACGCCTTAAGAAATCAATCAAAAGCCCATTGGACTTTAATTGAATTGACGTTGGACGTTAATCGGTCTTTGAGACGCGTTACGATTAAATTTGGAATTTAAATCGTAAAAGGTTTATTAATAAAAGTGTAATATTTAATTTGAATTGAATAATGAATTAGTATTAAATACATGTTAAATTTAGATTTAATGATGTAGTTTAATTTAATTCATGAATTCGTACTTTAAGTACTTATTCGCAAAAACGAGTTTGACTCGAACAAAATCAAATCGTTGTTTGAACATTGGATGATCACTTAATTATCAGATTAATTAATTTGATTAGATTGATTGATAGCATGCTTATGTGTGTGAATACGTGGTTGTGTTGAATGAATAATGTATATCGGATGGATATTAGTCGGGTGGGCAATTTTAGAAATTGTTGTAATAAATTCGATTTATTAAATTGGACCTGCGTGTCCAGCCTTATCACCTCTATTCTCTTTGTATTCTCTTCTCACCTATTCCCCTCTATGTATATGAGGTTTCTTTAAAGTGTAATGTAACGGGTAGAAGTAATACTAGTGCTAGCTTGAGTGAGAAAGGGAGAGATTTGATCTAGGATCAATGTGTTAAGTATCCATCCGCATATCATTATTATTTATTTTCATACTCGCTTTATTATGTATTTAGAATGCATGTTTAAGGGTGTATGATGATGAGAGACCTTAACAAAGATAATTAAATTGGTAGCCAATTTGCACGCGAAAAACCCTCATAAATATCAAGCGTTTTTCCTTCCATTGAGTGATTCTTACTCAAGATCCTAGATTGGCAGGGGTTGTTGGCCAAAGTCAAGCCCTTGTCCTTCGAAGATGTGTTTTAATCACGAGGCTTTGTTCCATATCGGTGTCGTGTCCAAGTTGTGGTTTGTTGGCCAAAGTCAAGACCACTTCTTGTCCATTGACATTGATTACGAAGCTTCCATGTCAATGGGTCCGCGCTTGACTGGGATCACTAGGTTTGTTGTGCCAAAGCCAAGGCCTAGTTGATTCAGAGGAAAAAGGTTAGGGTATATATTGGATATATAGGCATATATAAGATATATGTTTAGGACTTGGACTTGGATGTCCACCTACTGGATCTAGGAGTTGGATTAGATCCAATTGATCTTAGAGATCTACCTAGTTAATTATCATACAATTTGTTGGCCAAAGTCAAGATTGTGTGATATTTAACGGGATCCTAGCCCACTAGGAAACACGGTTTCCCGAGTACTCGACAGAGGGTTAGAGGCTCGACGAAAAATAGTGGGAGGCAAGTATTGAATTTGCAACATTCGTTCGAATACTCGCTAAACGCGCTCATCTATATTTTACTCGTCATATTAATCAAAAGTATTAGTTGGACTAATATTTTATGTTGTTTTAAATATATATATATAGTTGGACTATATACAAACTCATTCAATATATAGTTGATTTTATAATTGGATTATAGTAATCAATATAATTGAATTAAAATGATAGTTGATTTTATAATTAGATTATAGTAATCAATATTAAAATTATAGTTGATTAAATAATTGGATTATTGTAATCATTATAATAAATAGTACCTTATTAAATTGATTAAATAGTTGGACTATTGAAATCAAGAAAGAATTGAAAGGTTGAATATTTAAAATATATAATCCTTGGATTAAATGTTTTAAATGATTTAATTTTCAATTGGGAATTAATAATAGGTTAATTTATTTGATAAAATAACTTATTATGACTAAGCCCATAATTAAGCAAATAGTAGAGCATAAAGTCTTTGGAAGATTTATGTGATGATGACTTTAGTGCTTAATTAATATACTTACAATAAATCTATCTTTAGATTTAAAAGTATTAAAATTGCATTAATAATTCTTGGAGAATTAATTGACTATTCTAGTGGAGAAAAGTCAAAGTTTGCAATTGGGCATGTAGCACAAGGTGCACATCATTTCGATATTCTAAAACCCAAGGCTTGGCCAAAGGTTTGTGAAATATTGAAAAGGTAATTGACATATCCCAAAGTGACTACCATTTGGATATGGAAGACACGAAGGAATTAAAGATAGGGAGAGGCTCTAACTTTAAAAATATTTGTCAAAGTTATGTTTACTACTAGTATTAAAATTGGATTTTAAATACTTAGTGTGGTACATAATACATATATGTATTGACGTTCAGAATCCGCTGTGAGCTGGATACTGGCTTCAAGCCGAGATTTCTCTGCGAATTGGAAACGGGACGAAAGTCGCTGTTTCGACCGTAGATACCTAAGTTTAGGAACTACCCTTTGGGTATGTACTTAAATTAGGAAATGTTATAATGTAACTAGTTTGACTAGAGACATTATCTCTATATCAGTGTTTAATCCGATGCGGATAAAACCTTTATATTCTAGAACACTAAAGTGTTTCATTATATAAAGATGATACTGAGATAAATACATTAGATGTAAATAACATAATTTATATTTTGAATATAAATAAAATCTCAAACATATAAATGACAAATAAATAGCTCAAATTGATTTGATCAATAGAGACTTATTTGTGGCATTGTTGTCTAGGACACAAATAAACAAGACTCGTATATCCACACTTTTGAAGAGTGGGTACTAGGACTGATTTGACTATTCAAATAAGGTCTACGAATCTAGTTTATTAGGTTAAAAACCTAAAATACTATTTACTTGGTAATAGTAAAAGGGCCACCGATCTGTTAGCCCTATTCATGGTGAAGTAAGTGGGCCCATATCTAGCTAGGCTAGATGTGAACATGAATATACGTGACCTGACGGATGTAGCATCACGTTATGGTTATGTGTTTCTTTTGAAGAACACAAATCGGAAACATCAGAGTTTCGACACGAAGTATACAAACAGATCGGCTAGTAGTATTATGCCGCCTACGGTAAGACCGTAATGGAAAATACTTAAGCAGTAATTTAAGTTTCATATGTACATGAAAGAGTACGGTGTCTTTCATGTGAGGACTCCTCCCGAGACACGTTAGTTAGACGGTGTGTCCGAACCAAAAACCGAATTTTTGTTGGACATGATAAGGTTTATCACGAGTCGCTCTGAGCTACAATTTCCTTCAACAGGATATGTATTAACAGTGCAAAACTTATTTAGAATAAGGTTCCATATAAATCTGTTTGACAGATATCATATAGGATATGAACAGGAAAGAAACGAGGTTTCTCATTCCTGATAATTTGGGTATGCCAGGCATAAAGTTTGGATGATACCAAACTAAGAACCCAAATTGGATTAGTGCCAATATAGGTTATCCTAAGGGAAACCATAAGTATAGTACTTATAAATCCCACATGAGAACAATGTGATTGTTGCTCACCATGCGGTTTTCCTGAGAGGAATACCGATATGCAGTGGTCAGTGGGAGGATAGTGATACTCTCTGAATATAATGAGAGTAATACTATTCATAGCACGAAGTCCTTAATGGAACACAAACAATTCATCTATGATGAATCTGTACCATTAATCTTCAAATACACAAGAAACGAATCATAGAAGATAGAGTCAGAAAACAACCTAGGGTATGGGTTTCTGATCTAACCTCATTAAGATGTCAATCTTTGGAGGTGTACCATCCGACTACGTTATGAGGAAGTGATACAGGTATCGACAGGTATGGTATCGACTCCCTGTTATGCAAAGTGCCATGAGTCCGAAATGGATTCCATGTATAACGACTATTATGGATACTAGTTGTTGTCACCAAGCATTGTGCCTATTGGTACATTATACGTCTTCAAGGAAGACATACATGGATGGCAACATACCAACGTACAAAGCTAGGCTTTT
This sequence comes from Zanthoxylum bungeanum, assembly GCA_019454045.1. Taxonomy (NCBI): domain Eukaryota; kingdom Viridiplantae; phylum Streptophyta; class Magnoliopsida; order Sapindales; family Rutaceae; genus Zanthoxylum; species Zanthoxylum bungeanum. The sequence continues at coordinate 136,828 of SKCR01038722.1, read as the reverse complement.
GACGGAAAAGGTATCGTTATCAACATGTGTTAATAACGGTTCAACCTTTTACCTGTTGCCATGGTAAATCCATTTTGAAGATGCTTGTTGATAACTGTATATTTCATTTATGAAATATGTCAGTTACAAATCAAAATCGCTTTCCTGAAAAGGAAACCTTTTGGAGGATGTTTACAACATCCTGACGATTTTGAATAACCGACAAACAAGGTTTGCGGGTTATTCGATCCATGTTTGGATTGAAGCAAGCATAAGGTTCTTGGAACTGTCGTTTTGAAATAATCATAAGTTTATGATTTGACTCAAAACGAAATAATTCTTGTGTATATAAGGAGGTTAGTGGGAGAGCGCACTGACAATGAAATTCCCAATAAAGCAATGGTGAAAGCTTGGCTTTCATAGATATTCTTTCAATAGAAATTCTCCGTAGAATTCTGGGGAGTAACAACCTTTATTCAGGGAATAAAGATCTACTGGGATAGATTTGGAGTTGTTAACACTCTCTGGGAAATTGTACATTTAAAATGTACTTGTATTGGTGTCTCATACGCTTCGAGCATATGGAGTCACAATCAGGTCAATCCAAGTGATAGTCACTGGGATTGAACATTAAGAACATCTGTTAGTATCTGAGAGAACTAAAGATGTTGTCTTAAACTATGGAGAAGGAGAACTTGAAGTGACTGGGATCACTGCTACAAGTTTCCAAACAATTAAATATTGTGGTACTATAAAGTTTGAATAACGGGACAGTGAGCTGGAAATCTTCCTAGCAAGATAACTGTTGCCGAATAAACAACGATTGCGGATTATTGCTGCAGCTGAGGCAGCAATAGAAGTCTTTTGGGTCGAAAGTGAATCTAATTAGATTAGATATAGTTCTGTTAGCAGCTGAGCTAGGCGTCAGCACAAGCTAAAGGAATTAAAGGTCTCATCGACGATCCAGATATATACTTCTATATCATCTGATTCGTTCGGATCATACATCGTGGCGATGTGATGATCGTGTAAATCGCGTCAGACGATAATTAAGCAAATCCGCTGACGAAAACCTTTCCTCAGCAATTTGAGCGAATTGTACATAGTTCGGGTTTTAGACACTCGAGTGACTGGCTATGTGCCAAGTGGGAGATTGTTGGATAATATGACCCATAGCGTCACTATTTGCACAGATCATTGTGTTGTTGTAGCAAATTAACTATGTAATAAGGAAATTGCACTCTCATCATTTGTGATTAGATCACCATAGATATATAAATGAAGAGAGGTCCCTATGATTAGTTCCTGGATTGAGATGATATGAGACAGTATCAGTCCACGAAGGATTAATCATTAAATATCCCTAGTCGTAGTATTATCGAGACTGGACATCGATAATGCGGAATAGGCTAGTATTGCACTTGTGTGCGTTGTGAGGGCACAACGGCATAGTTCTCATATATATATATAAGTGTTGGATACTTATGCAAGTGCGATAGGAGGTCGTGTTTCACCGATGGTACGGGAAACAGCTTCGCTCTGGATAGACCCCTCGGAATCCCATTGGTATTATGAATATGTGTCTATGGGAGGCCGAAATCAAGGTAGGTGTGTATAGTCTTAACCTGAGACTTACATCGCTAATGCTTACGACAATCGATATACTTTAGTTGAGGTCGTCTAGGACTGTAACTAGTTCTGTGTACGCCAATGCCGGGTATATTGAGAATCGTAGTGTATTGGATGTGATGTCAAGACGGAAGTATCACTCCAGTCATAGTGGAGATGATGTCACGCAGGATACGGTATTAGTGCTCTTAAGAGATGCGCATCCAATCGTGATATTATGACCAGGTCAGGTCATGAATATCGATTATAGAGACTAGTTACCAGACATCCGATATGTGTTTCGGACGGGGGCAGACACTTATCCAGCCCCAGCCCTAGCACGTGACTATCCGATACTGGGCCGATACGCACAATACATTAGTATACTACGCTTGATACAGATCTTAATATTCTTAAATGGATATGTCCGGAGAATTAGGTAGACTTGGTGCTTTGCTAGGAGTCGACCTTGTCTCTTAAATCGGTAGAACGTAGTACTTGGTACGTACGTGATTCGGATACTCCGACGACCGTATTTACTGCCAGATTATCCGGGGATCTCATGGGTCGCTTCCCGATAATCCACCGATGACGCACAACTCGCACTCTTGAATAATCTGGGATTATAATAGAAGAGAGAGAAAATTAATCTAGGATTAATAACGGAGATGTTTTATCCGGGATAAAATGTCGTCTAAAGAGAGAGAACGATTAATTCGGAATTAATCGATGTATTAATATATTCGATATATTAGACGAAATTAGATTTCGACGCGGAATTAAAATCAGATTTTAATTCGGGCAAACGAGTTAATTTAGAATTAATTCGTTAGCGACGTAAATAATAATTTCGCTAGGCGCAATTATTTATTTAAATTCGATTGAATTAACGTCGCGACGTAAGCTCGGTATTTCGGAAATATCGAACCCGAACGCGTGAGTGCACGTGGGCCCACTTTCATTTGGAAACGTGTGGGGCCCACATGACACATGTCATTCTAATGCTTTGCATGTAGATTGTGTACATTGCACTCAATGTCATTGCATGGAGTTTGAGTGTTTGACACTCTAAGCCATTGCATGTTTGTGTCATAATTTTATATTAATTTAATAAAATTATGGCATAAATATAAATTGATTTTGGTAAATCATTTTAACTTAACACAAAACTTCTTCTCTCTCATTCTCTCTTCTCTCACGCCCAAATGAAGAAAATCTTCACTGGTTTGGAACCAGAAATGGCGTGAACAAAGGGAAGCCAAGAGTGGTTTCTCATGGTGAGAAATCAAGTGCTAGCACACTTACAAGTCTTGCGAAGGTGGTAGGGAGGTTCGACCATGAGGCGGGACTCATCCGATGGAGTTTGGAGCTTCGTTTTGAGACCCGAAACTGCCAAGACAGTGAGCATGGACTGCTGCAGTGGGCTTACAAAGGCAGTGCGTTTTTGGACATGATTCGTCTTCAAATCGACATAACCGATCAATGTGAGTATTCCGCTACCTCCGTTGATGTATTCATGCATGTTTTCATGTCTTGATTTGATCTTGGGACCTTAGAAAAACCAACACGATACTGGATCGATGTACGCAATACTACGGTATATACGCGCTTGATATAGATCTAATATTCCAGTAAGAATATTTCTGGAGAATTGGGTAGGCATGGCGCTTTGCTAGAAGCCAACCTTGTCTTGTAAATCGGTTTAAAAACGTAGTACGAGTTACGTACGTGTTGGATTATCCAACGACCGTATTTACTGCCAACATATCCGGAGATCTCTTGGGTCGCTTCCTGAAGATTCACCTATGATGTTTGATTCGAACTTTATTAATCTTGGATTAATAACGGAGAAACTTTATCTTGGATAAAATGCCTTATTAGGAGAGAGAGAGAGATCGATTAATTTGGAATTAATCGATAAAATAATATATTCGATATATTATTAAACGAAATTAGATTTCGACGCGGAATTAAAATCAGATTTTAATTCGGGCAAACGAATTAATTTAGAATTAATTCATTAGCGAACTGAATAGTAATTTCGCAAGGCGTAATTATTTAATTCACGTCGCGACGGAAATTCGTTAAATCGGAATTAACGAAACCGAGCCCGAAAGTGTTTGCGGATACATTCGTATTTTGAATCGAGTGATATCCGCAAATCACATCGCGATATCTCATTACTTAATACGAATAGATGGTGGATGTATCTAGTCACCTTTGAGGGATGATACATTGTCTCTAATCTCAAAGTGTGGTAATGATGGCAAATGATGGATTTCATTTTGGAGGGAAAGCCATGCACGGTTTTGAAGGATTTTTTGCATTAAAAAATTCTTTTGGTATTAGATATCATATCACTTTTCATTTCCTTTGTCTCTCACGGTTTTTGGCATGCAAAGGGAACAAAATAAAAGTGAAACACTCTCCTCTTCTTTCTCTCTTGCTCACGCCGAGAGCTGCTCATACAAGGCAGAAAATTGTTTCTCATTCTCCATTTTTGCTAGCACAAGCAAGGAATCAAAGTGAAGGGTGGAGGTGATAGGGAAACCACCTTGGAGTTTGGAATACACAAAGCTTGAGCTTTCAACTCTTTCTCCTCTTGGCCGAAACTTCAAGGATCTTGGAGCTTCAACCTTTGTTCATCTTTCATCACAAAAGCTTTGTAAGTATGATTCCGCCATGCTTCAAGTTTATTATATATATTCATTTTTGTATTTCATATGCTTAATCTTTCCTTGGGACTAATTATAGTAAACAATACTTTGTCTATACTCCTACGAACCCACCCATAGACCGGGTTTGCATGGTTAAAGTAACAATTAATTCCTTGAGTATGTGCTAGTGGACCATCCTCATTTGGATGCAGTTGGACCATTGTCAGAAATGCGGACTTGCTGGGCCATTTAAACTGGGGCGAGTTCGTACCTTATGACCATTGGACCCAAAGCTTCTGAAATGTTGATGGGCCATTCCGTAGAAATTATTACTTTATGTTTGCATTATCTTTTATGCTTGTGTGTGAGAACATCGTCGTTTGGATCCATTTGGACCATTTTTCATGAGATATGGGCTTGTTGGACTATTTAAACGGGGACAAGAACATATTTTATGACGGTTGGGCCAAAGGCTTCTAAGTGTTGATGGGCCACTTTGTGCTTGTGTTCGGAACGTTACCATTTGGATTTAGTTGGGCTCTTTTCCATGAGACGTGAACTCGTTGGGCCATTTAAACTGGGACGAGTTCACTCCTATGACAGTTAGCCCAAAATCTTCTAAAATGATAACGGGCCGATTTGTTTGAAAATTTTAGTTAATTTAGTATGTTATATATGTTACATGCATCTCACGCACCCCATGCATACATACATCATGTTAACCCTCGTGTTCTGAAAGCCATCAAAGATATCGTTTGGGTTAGAGAAGGGACAAGACTCACTAAAAGAACAAGTATGAGTGAATTCGATAATGAGGTGTCCCGTATGGATCAGTTAGAGAACGGTCTCGGCAAGATCACTGAACAGTTGCAAGCCTTGACTACTGCCATGACAAATATGGATGTACCCCGTGCTGGGGGAAATTCTGAGAATGTGAGGCGTGATGAGCCTTCGAATGGGTTGGGGGATGATGTCCCCACTTTTGATGATGACATGGCAAAATATGCAGCAGGCATAGTGATTGGGACTCAGGCAGAATTTCAGAAGCTTCGGGATCAGGTTGAAACAGTTACCCACAAAATGAGGGGTAAGAATGAGGATTTGTTAGATTATGAGGCAATGACGTTCGGAGAACAGCTGCCAGCTCAGTTTAAATTGCCCGACATGGCCAAGTTTAATGGGAATGGAGACCCGAGAGTCCATCTGCAGCAATATGTCTCAGTCATGAGTTCAGTGGGCCTATCACAGCGCCAAGTCCAAAAGATGTTTGGGATGTCACTCGAGGGGGCACCTGTGGTTTGGTATCATAGCCTTGAGAAGAAGGTTAAGGAAGATTGGAGGGAACTAGCTGATGCTTTTCTGAAGCAGTAAGTTACAGACTTAGAGATTGACTTGTCACTCCAAGATTTGGAGAACACTAAACAGAAGCTGGAGGAAAGTTTCAAAGAGTATGTGGATCGCTGGAGAAGCCAGCTTTTGAAAATGCAGACTCGGCCCTCAGAGAAGGACCAAATCAAAATGATCATCAAGGGCACCGAGCCCTCTATTTATAGTAAACTAAGGAGGATGACTTCGATGATTTCTGATTTTCGACAGTTGAGGGAAACTGTCATGGATATTGAGGAAGAAGAGGCTGAAAACAGAAAGTTTTATGGCCAGAATAGAAGAACCTTTGGGGGGCCTTCTGAGACCAAGCCCGCTACTGCCGAGGTTGCTTCCATTAAGAATCGGTATTTCTCTAACATGGGGAAGCCGTTATCTAAGGTGCTTGAGAAGTTGAAGGGACAAGGACTCCTAAAACCCTTAGAGCCTAAACCACTTCCAGATCTTATACCACCCAACCTTAACCTAAGCTTGTATTGTCACTTCCATCAGAGGAGAGGCCACGAAACTGATAGCTGCACCTGCCTTAGGCATGAGATCCAAAACCTCATTGACTCCCACAAAATACCTGACCCAGAAAGAGAACAACCCAACGCACACAGAAATCCCCTACCCAACTACATGATCAACTCTGGCCTACCCGAAGCCCTTGTCCTCCAAACCCTTAACCACCAAGCTTCTTACATGGAGATAGTGGATGATACTGAAGAACCGTAGGCCAAGAAAATAGGCAATGCTGCGAATGATGAAGTTGTTCCTCCTAGTTTATTTGATCCTGCGTTTTCAATATAGACATTGACTTGGTTTACCTGTTCGAACCATTTCTTAAATGATAATAAAGACGTTCATTTCGTTTACATGCCTGAGTCTCTCCCTCCAACCTATAACATGAGTATATTTGAGAAAAGCATTCAACCCTAGTACTGTGAAATTCAGTGATGTTTAGTACACGGGGAATCTTCGGAAGCAACAACAGTACAGTCAGTTTCAGAAATGAATCAGTATCAGCTTGGGGGCAAGGCCTGCATCATCAGCATCAATTTATGGGCTTAAGCCCACATCAGCATCAGTTTGGGGATGAGTCCCAGGGCCGAGGCCCACATCAGTTACAGTTTGAGGATGAGTCCTAGGGCCGAGGCCCACATCAATATCAGTTTAGGGCCGAGGCCCACATCAATATCAGCTTGGGGGCGAGGCCCACATCAGTATCAACATCGGTTTATGGGCTGAGGCCCACATTAGTTTCAGTTTTGGGGATGAGTCCCAGGGCCTCGACCCACATCAGAATTAGTATCAATTCTGCCGGGTATGGCATTCTGGGGGCGAGGCCCACATTGGTTCAATATTAGTTATGCCGGGTATAGTACTCTGAGGGGCGAGGCCCACACTCTTATCAGTAGTGGTTCGGAAATGGACCACTTTCTTATCAGCAATGGTTCGGAAATGAACCACTCTCATATCAGTAATGGTTCGGAAATGGACCATCTCTCATCAGCAACGGTTCGGAAATGGACCATTATCACATCTCACCGAAAAGGGCACTCCGAAAATGGAGCACAGTTCGAAATGGACCATCATCTCATCTCGCTGAAAATGGCACTCTGAAAATGGAGCACGGTTCGGAAATGGACCAAGGAAGGCCTAACCCATCGGAATATGATACATATACATGCATACATGCATACATATCACGTACATGCAATGTTTGTTTTGTGTTCGCAGGTTTGTCGCGGCAAAGGACCATCTCATCAAATAACGGTTCAAAAATAAGCCACATTCTCGCACAGCACGGTTCAGAAATGGACCGCTATCACAACAGATGCCGAAAATGGCGCCCCAAAATGAGCACACAACAAAGCCAAAGGCCGAAAATGGCGTTCCAAAATGGAGCACCTACAACAGACGCCGAAAATGGCACTCCAAAATGGAGTACCCACAACAGACGCCGAAAATGGCACTCCAAAATGGAGCACGCACAACAGACGCTGAAAATGGCACTCCAAAATGGAGCACTCACAATAGAGGCCGGAAATGGCATTCCAAAATGGAACACACACAGCAAATGCCGGAAATGGCGCTCCAAAATGGAGCACACACAAAAGATGCCGAAAATGGCGCTCTAAAAATGGAGCACGGTTCGGGAATGAACCAGGGGTCGCAGCACCCTCCACCAAATCAACTCAACTCAACACATGGTAAGTCAAGTGGCAGCTGGCGAGCCAGGTAAGTGAAATGCATTGCATAACTTTGATATGATTGTCACTGTTACACATTACACAAGTCCCATCAAAGTGGGGGCGACTGTAGGCACTGTATTTTTGCATATAAGTCACTATGATGAGTCTCATTTGGAGACACTACCTTTTAAGTCACGGAGGTCACGGAAAACGGACATCGGAAGGGGGAATTCAGAATAAACAAGGTTCACTGTTTTCGTTCGTGCTGCGTTCGTGTATACGTTCGAACTCCAAACAGATTGCGGGCGTTCGTGCCGCGTTCGAGGAAGCGTTCGAACGGTGTCGATAATTCTGGTTTTGATGCTAGCCTCTCATTAAGCCCAATTCGCCCAAGCCTTGGCCCACACGCCCAAGCCCACTTAAAAAACATATTTAACACATGGTGAAATCAAAACAAATCTAAAAATCACATACCAAATTGAAATAAACATTAAAATCAATCAAATATTTTAATTCCTTAATTAAGATATTCACCCACCAATTACACAAGATTCCTTCCTATCTAAACTAAATTAAAAAGATGTCATGCCTAATTAAAATCAATTATAACAAATTAAAGATTTTGACTTCCTAATTCAACCAAATTTGTCCGCCCTCAATCTTTGACTTTCCTTGCTCAACACAAAATCAAATCCATTCCTTGTGAGACAAGGTGAAGCCCTAGCCATTCTATATATAAACAACCCCTCACAAAGACATGCACTCCCCTAGCTCATACACATAAGATACACAACTCACACGAAAATCACAACACACATAGAGACCTTCAAAACTCCCTCATTGCCGTGAACCTCAAGCCTTCCTCCATCACCATCTATCACCTTCACGCCTAAAGCCATCACATAGCCCCCCACATTGCTGCATCTTTAACCCACTGCACTGCCCCTTTTCACAGCCCCAGTTCTCACCAAAATAGCCCATACAGCAGTCCTAAACCACATAAAACAGCCCCCGAACCACACCGTAACACCACCGAAAATCACTCCCAAAACAGTAGCCAAAACATCCCAAAAATAGTAACTAAAATACAGCAGCAAAACAGTAGCAACGGCAGCGAATTGGAGTCAAAAGTAGCAGCAAAAGACGGAGAACGATGACTCAAAACAGTAAGACAACGAACGAGAGTAGTGAACCAGTGAACCGGAAGAGTTGCGGAGCGTCCACCCTTCCGACGATCGTGTACCGTACATCCGAGAGGTGATTTAAAAGGTTAGACCTGAGGGTACTTTTCTCATTAGTTTATATTCTTTTTTTTATTGAATTCTATTCACATGAGAGTCGTTTGTGGATGCATGTTGTGGGTATTCGATGAATAAAAGAGTGTCGCCTCTCGTGGTATATAGGATGGAAACCCAGACGTAAATTCCGTAGCCGAATCCGAATGGACGGTAGTGCGGTCTGTACTTGGGATACAACTCCACGTACCACTTGAGTAAACGGCACCTTCTCTTGTTTCATGTTGCTTTCATTTATTTATTTATTTTTCGTCACTCGAATTCTGCATGATTCAATCGAGCGCATGGGCTTAGTAAGAGGAATGAAAGATCCCCTATGGGGAAGGGTTAAAGCCCTTTACCACGATGCTTTGCCGCGCCGGTTGATGTGTGTTCGGTTGAATGCAAGACACGTTCAATCGAGCATACTAGTTTGATATTATTGCTTTCAATTCTATGTATGCATGATTCAATCGAGCGCATGGGCTTAGTAAGTGGAATGAAAGATCCCCTACGGGGAGGGGTTAAAGCCCTTTACCATAATGCTTTGCCGCGCCGGTCGATGTGTGTTCGTTTGAATGCAAGATACGCTCAATCGGACATGCTGAGCTTGACATTGTTGTCTTCATTCTTTATGTTACATGCATCAGGTCTGGCTCCATTCGAACGCGTTCTCGAACGCTACACGAACGCGAACCTTCTGTTTATCATTCGAACGCGTTTTCAAATGCTACGCGAACGCACACGCACTTCCTTAGTCTCATCATGCATCAGGTCTGGTTCCGTTCGAACGCATTCTCGAATGCTACACGAACGCGAACCTTCTATTTACCGTGCGAATGCGTTCTCGAACGCTACATGAACGCACACGCACTTTCTTAGTCTTATCATGCATCAGGTCTGGTTCTGTTGGAACGCGTTATCAAACACCATACGAATGCAAACCTTCTGTTTACCGTTCGAACCGTTTACGAACGCTACACGAACGCGAACACACTGAACTGAGACATATTCATCACATGCCATGTATAATTGTTTCTTAGGTGATTTTTTATGAAACCCCATATAGTCATTCTATCTTTGTGCACATCGTAATGAAAAGCATGTTTATTCCATTGGTTGCGTCATCTGCCTTAGTCTTGATTTAACGCATTACGATTCATATACCTATGTCATGATGACTTTGGAGTATTATTTCTTGTGGTATATCGGATGGAAACCCAGACATAAATTCCGTAGCCGATTCTGAATGGACGGTAGTGCGGTCTGTACTTGGGATACAATTCCACGTATCACTTGGAAAAGTGCTCATATGTATGCTCGTATGGTTAGTATGTATGCTTGTGTTTTCTGTGAACATGATATGCTAAATGAAGTTGTATGTTCAATGTTACTTTGAGGTATTTTCAAGCATGCAATCTTAGATGTGAAATGTATGTGTAAGTTTCATTTTGTACATGTGAATTTAGAAGCATGATACTCTTGGAAATAAGTGCTACTTAAGCCTAATTAAATTATTACATAAATCCTTTCATCACAAGTGGCATGAGTAAGGGACCATTCCGAACCCAACGGTTTGAGGTCTTCCCTTGCGAGGGGTGAGTGCGGCCTTAAATCTCATTTTCCCGGTTTACACCGGGTGGCGACTCCATTATTCTCTGGTTTAGTCCCCCGTGGCTACTCCGTACTCCCGACCGGGCCGCGAGCCCGGGACAGCATGCGTCGCCCAGAGTTCCTGTGTTCCCACAGGGTATAATGGATATTTTGACCCGGCTCTAATTACGAGATACTCGTGAATAGTCAATTCGTAAGTAGTGACTATATCTATGGACACCGACTTGGTTCGGCTTAATATATCATTGGAATAACCCGGAGTTAATAATTTGGAATATTTAATTAAGAGCTTAATTAATATTTCGAGATTATTAGAGTTCAGAACCGTAGGTCCATTTGGTCCTTGTGCTAGCTCATTATACTATAACGGATTTAATATAATTGGATAATCCAATTATATACTCACAAAGGTATAAATATTATTAATATTATTAATAATATTATTTTGTCATACTTGAAACTTTATATTAAATGTTAATACATGGTTTTATTAAATATATGATATTTATACTAATGTATTAAATTATATAAGATATAATTTAATGTAAGGTCAAATTGGGAATTCCAAATTTATTTAATAAAATGGTGAATTTGGAATTTCCAAATTTTATGGGTTTTGGAAACCCTTGGAGTGTTTTTGGAAGTTACACCTTATTAAAAGGTGACAACTCTTTAATTTTGTAACACCTATTTTAATTATAGTAATTAAGGATTTGTTGTTACAAAATTAACTAGAATACTACACCATGGCTGAATGTGTGCTTGGAGGGATATGTAGGGTTTTGTTTTATTTTATAAAATTAAACCCTAAGTATAAAAAGGAAAATATGATTTTTTTCTTTTCAGAAGCCTATCATTCTAAACCTAGCCTCCATCTTCTTCTTCTCCAAATCCTCTCAATTGTTGAGAAAAGAAAAAAGAAGAACAAAAAGATAAATAAAAATAAAATAACAAAAGTTGTTGTGTGACTTTATCTCTAAATAGTTTAGATATTGATTTTGTGAGTCTTTCCCACACAAGTTTCCATTGGTAACGAGATATAGTTCGGAAGACTTTGTAGTGTCGAACAAATCATCTTCTTCATCTCTTTCTTGTGGTTCATGGCAGTGAGCATTATATTTGCTCATTGTCGCCCATTTACTTGGTGAAATGGAACTCGTTTTGGTTTTGTTTTAATCCATTTTTTTGGAACATTTTGTGATGTGTTGGGGCTGTTTTCAAGTGAAAAATCAGAACCGAAACACAACCACTATTCGCACTTTCTAGGGGCTGTTTCGGCAGTGCACTGTGCGAGTATCGGGTCCAAAACAGTCCAGTTTTTGTCCGGCTGTTCGAGGACTGTTCTGGAGCTGTTTTGGGGCTGGAATTTTGTCTAAAACTGAAGTAAAATTTCAGTGGTGGTGGCAGTAACATTCGGCATTCAAATGAGAAGGGCAGAAAGATTTTTCAAGTCCGATCCATGTGCCTAAGACGTTTCCGCTGCACGAGGAAAGCGGTTCCTTCAATAACACTGAGATGCCACTAACATTGCTGACTTGTTCTTTAGGGAAGTAGTACGAATCCATGGGATTGTTAGTGTTCCTAGAACATGCCAAGGATCTAATAAGCATGAAAACAAGTGATTAAGATCATTATAAGTTGCGGAAATACTTACAACGAACGGATTTGAGCTTTTAAAAATTTGAGAAGAGAACTCCAAGTTCCAAGCAAAGTGTTGATTCCAACTCTTGAAGATGTTTCCCTATCACCTTTGTTGACTTGCTTAAGTGCTAGCTTTTGATTTGAAGAACAAAATCCAAGTGAAGAGAGGGAGGTAGCTCACGCCCAAGGCTTAGAGTATTAGGGTGTTTTTTTTTTCAACATGTAAAATGATGTGTAGAGATTTGCTTTTGGTAAAACCCTTTTACCCTTTTCACCAAAACTTGGTAGTTGGGTAAATGGTTTTACCAAAACCATTACAAGGTGGTTGGTGGCTTGGCATAAATGCCAACTACCACCACCTACCACACATGTGAAGTGGGCCCCACTATTTGAATTCAAAATTCAAATATCTCTACGAACATGCGACGCGGCTCAATTTCATTTAATCCAATTAAACGAACTTTCGTCGCTAAATAATTAAATCTAATTTAATTAAATAACGATGCCTCACAAATATATTACGAACTTCGATTACGAATTAATTCTAAATTAATTCATTCGTTCGTATTAAAGTCCGACTTTAATTTTGTAATGAAATCCAATTCATATTAATATATCTGATATATTAATTTTAGCCCATTCGAATAAATTAAATAGAAAAATCAAATTTAACTATTAAATTTATTTTACCGATTAATTCCAAATTAATCGTGTTCTCTCTCTACCGAACACATTTCATCCCAGATTAAATAAAGCCCCAATTAATCCCAGATTAATTTTCTCTCTCTAAATTAATCCCAGATTAATTCTAATTTAAGTCAACTGTCATCGGTGAATCTTTGGGAAGCGACCCAAGAGATATCTAGATATGTTGGCAGTAAATCCGGTTATCGGACTATCCGATAAAGTAAGTACCTCGTACCACATGCTTACCGATTTACAAGACATGGTTGGCTTCTAGCAAAGCACCGTGCCTACCCAATTCTCCAGAAATATTCTTACTGGAATATATAATCTATGTCAGGCGTAGTATACGTCGTATTGTGTATCGCGATCCAGTATCTGATGTCACGTGCAAGGCCTGGGGCTGGAATAGTGTCTGCCCCGTACGAAGCACATATCGGATATCAAGCAACTAGTCTCTTTGAATCGGATAATCATGACCTTGTCATATTATCTCGATGGTTGCAACACTATTGTAAGTGCCAAATTTGGACCCGGAGGTAAAATTGTCTTTTCACGTCAAAATTCAATACCAAAAGCCCACAAATATTGGCCCTTAAAAACCATATTGGAAGAACCCAGCCCAAAAGACTTTATTCCATCGGTACATAACGCTACAAATGAAAAGCCAAATAAGTAGACAGCATAAAACACAATTGTTACTAACTATTCCTCTTTTTCTAAAACACAAACACATGCAAATATTCTTCCACGCCGAAAGTTGAATCCAAAGCACGTTGTGGGCTCATCTGCCAGAGAGGTCAGCACGTTGTAAGCCCGTTGCCAGCTTTTATCACAGCTACAGAGTAATCTCTTTTCAGATCTATAAAAGGGGAGATAATTCAAGGTTCTAGGCAGGCTTCTCTATGGCTTACTAGCTACTGTTCATAGACATAAGTTCTCAGAGAATTCCCTTCTTCAAAACACATATCACCGCCCTCACGGCCACTATAAGAAAGTTAAGGTAATAATAAGCCTTGCTTTCACATTTTATGCATTTACTACTCATTTCATACTACTGACTTGGGCGTCGGAGTGCCCCCGGCACCCACCACACCGGTGGGTAGTCTGCTCCCGCTCACTCTACCTTTGTCTTGCAGGATCGCTAATGCCCCCAATCTACAAATTCTGATTGTGGACTTCGGCCGAAATCCAGCATCCACAATTTGGCGCCCACCGTGGGGCCTTGGCGATTTATAGCAAGCAAAAGATTTCACAGTCTACAATTCTAACTGTCATTCATGGCTTCAAGCAGCGAGCTGACACCAGATCCAATTTCAGCCCAAATATCTATGCTACAAGAACGATTACGAACTTTGGAGGAGGAGAATTTGACCATGCGAAGTTCCAATACAAACCTTCGAAAGCAGTTAGAATTAATCTCTTCCACCTCTCAACAACGTGATTCTCCGGATAATGCCAACAATGATATAGTTCCATCCAATCTTTTGGAAACATTCAACGATGTGGCAAATGATGTTCCTTCTCCAAGTGACCATCCAAGAAATCATACAGTTCCGCCAGTTTCCCCAGCCGACCAGGCTCAGCAAGTCGCCTCCAACATGCGTAAAGAAATGTTAGAGTTCAAAGAAGCAATATTGTCCAGTCTACCAGGCGTTAAACTACCAATGAGGAAAAGTAGAGCTGGGACAATTTCTGACACACCATTTTTTGAGACTATCACCTCTGTAGAATTGCCAAGGAAATTCAGCCCTCCAGATATGAAAATGTATGATGGGTCTACTGATCCAGACGACCACATCATCCATTACAAATATAAGATGATGTCAACAGGTCTAACCCCTCGACAGTGGGAGGCCGGAATGTGCAGAGGATTTGGGGAGACATTGGCGGGTCCAGCCCTAACTTGGTTCATCAATCTCCCATATAGGTCCATTGGGTCATACCAACATCTGGCAGACAAATTTGTAGAGCATTTTGCGAGTTCTTGCAAGATTGAAAAGACTTCAGACGACCTTTATGCCATCCAACAAAGGAAAGGTGAATCTTTACGAAGCTACGTAGCTCGCTTCAATAAAGAAAGGATAACTATCCCGGACCTCCATCAACCTACTGCAGTAGAAGCATTCAGAAATGGTTTGCTTCTAGAAAGCGGACTTTACAAGAAACTCACTAAATTCCGATGCTACACGATGGATCAAGCCATGGCTCGAGCCCAAATTGAAATAAGGTGGGAAGAAGACAAGAGGAACAAGAGAAAAGAGTATTCTTCTGGTTTGCAATACAATAATACTCAAGATACTACTAAACGGCGCAAAGAATTTCCCAACAAAACACCTCGGCCAACAGACAGGAAGGATCTTCAGAAAATGAATCAACATTTCAACCGGGACTTCAAGCGTCAACCATTGACATTCAGGGGACAAGACAAATCTGCTAACAGGGAGAGACTCCCAGACTACAATTTTACTGTTTCCCCGGGGGAGCTGGTCTCGGTACTCAAGAAGATGGGAAGCGAAGTAAGGTGGCCCCCACGCTCCAGGGATTATTCAGTCAAAAAAGATACCAGCAAATGGTGTGAGTTTCATCGAGATTATGGCCATACGACAGCAGATTGTGTGGCTTTAAGATTGGAAGTATTGGAATTGTTGAATAAAGGGCACTTGAAGGAATTGCTCACAGATAAGGGCAAGGCTACAATGGCCAGGAGAAATGACAAAGAAGATGGCCCCATACCCGCAGCGAAACGACATGCCAGAATTGCAACAATGGGTCTTTTCCATTCGACTATGTCAATAGAGGAAACCTGTACAAACCTTGCAATTGAATTTTCAGACGACAGCAATTCCAGCCGAATGAATCCGCATCACGATGCGCTGGTAATCTCATTACAAATCGCAAATTTTATGGTCAAAAGAATCTTGGTCGACACAGGTTCGTCAGCAAATATCATCTTCAGGGCTGCCCTTTCCGACATGGGAACCGAGATAGAAAAGATCAACAGGAAGTCAACTGTTCTTATTGGGTTCAGCGGCGAACAGAAATTCACCATTGGAGAAATAACTCTTCCAGTCTATGCAGGAGGAATCAATAAGTTGACTTCATTTTTGGTCCTCGATTGTCCCTCAGCCTACAATTTGATCGTTGGCAGGCCTTGGATCCACGAGATGAGGGCAGTCTCATCAACTTACCATCAAATACTTAAATTCCCTACCAGATGGGGAATCCAAGAGATTAAAGGAGACCAATCTGCTTCAAGAAGTTGCTACCAGACAACCTTAAAAGCAAAACCTCAGTCAGCATAGCAATTAATGAAAGGATCTGGTGCGTCATCGCCAGACCTACCAAGTATTGAGGAGCTCGACGAAGTCCAAATTCACCCGCAATTCAGTGACCATAAAGCAAAAATTGGGGCTAATCTTGACCCCAAGCTACGGGCCGACTTAATTGATTTTCTGGTGAAACGACATGATTGCTTTGCCTGGTCTCATGAAGATATGACCGGGATCGACCCAGGATTAATCACCCATGAACTCCATGTGGACCCAAGCTATCCTCCTGTCATACAGAAAAGAAGAAAATTCGCCCCTGAGAGAAATCAGATCATTGAGGAAGAAGTCCAGAAATTGCTACAGAATGGAGACATTAGGGAGGTCCAATTCCCAGAATGGTTAGCTAATGTGGTGATAGTACGAAAGAAGAATGGGAAATGGCGAGTCTGCATCGACTTCACTGATTTGAATAAAGCATGTCCCGAAGATTCTTTCCCATTGCCTCACATTGATTCAATGGTCGATGCTACCGCAGGCCACGAATTGTTAAGTTTCATGGATGCGTATTCAGGCTACAATCAAATCCTTATGCATCCAGGCGACCAAGAGAAGACATCCTTTGTCACCAACAGAGGCATTTATTGCTACAAGGTAATGCCATTCGGCCTCAAAAATGCTGGAGCTACTTATCAACGCATGGTTAACAAAATGTTTTCTCAACAAATTGGAAAAACAATGGAGGTCTATATAGACGATATGCTGGTGAAATCATTAGAAGCCGAACAACATCTCTCACATTTGGAACAGGCATTCGACACTATGAGGAGGTATGGCATGAAATTGAATCCTACGAAATGTGCTTTTGGAGTCGCTTCAGGAAAGTTTCTTGGATACATGGTTACGCGACGAGGGATAGAGGCCAATCCAAGTCAGATCAAATCAATACTCAACATTCCTTCTCCTACCAGTCCTAAAGACGTCATGCGACTAGCTGGAAGAATTGCTGCACTGAATAGATTCATTTCAAAATCAACCGACAAAAGTTTCCTATTCTTCTCCGCCTTAAAGAAAGCCAAGAATTTTGAGTGGACTCCAGCCTGCGAGGAAGCATTGAAAGAACTCAAACAGTACTTGTCTTCTCCACCCCTTTTGTCGAAGCCACTCGACAACGAAAGGCTTTTTCTTTATTTAGGAGTTTCGGAGCAAGCGGTAAGTGCGGTCCTAATCAGAGAAGAAGATGGTACCCAACTCCCAGTCTACTACGTAAGTAAAGCACTATTGGATACGGAGTCACGCTACACTCTTATGGAAAAACTGGTACTAGCTTTGATAACGGCAGCAAGAAAGCTACGGCCATATTTTCAAGGGCATTCAATCACAGTTTACACTTCTTACCCAATGAGAAGCATTCTCCATAAACCCGAGCTTTCCGGGAGATTGGCGAAATGGGCTGTGGAACTTGGAGAACATGACATTACATACCAACCACGGACTGCCATCAAAGCACAAGCACTTGCAGATTTTGTGGCTGATTTCAGTCCCAGACTACAGGCACCGGCGGAACTAGAAATCCATTGCATTAATTCATCGTCCACATGGAAGCTCGCAGTCGACGGATCAAGCAACAAACGTGGATGCGGCTTAGGGATTGTGATTACCACTCCAGAAGGCGATGTGGTGCAACAGGCAGTCAAATGCGACTTCAAAGTTACCAACAATGAAGCCGAATACGAGGCCCTAATAGCCGGCCTAAACTTGGCTCGAGAGCTTGGAGCTAAAAAGATTGAAGTAAAGTCAGATTCCCAATTAATTGTCAATCAATTCCAGGGTTCATATCAAGCGAGAGATTCACAGATGGCTTCTTATCTTCAAAATGTGAAAGAACTTCAGTCGACATTTGAACAACTGACCATTTGTCAAGTCCCCAGAAATGAAAACACGCACGCAGATGCTCTAGCTACGCTGGGTTCGACAATTGAAGGAGAGAAAATCCATTCCATCCCAGTTGTTTATTTACAGTGGCCAGCAATATGGAAAGGCGAAGTCCAGGAAATTACCACAATCGAGTCAGCCGACTCATGGTTGACTCCAATTGTGAAATATTTACAAAGCGACTTGCTACCAGAAGATAAAATGGAGGCACGAAAGATTCAACGGCTAGCTGCCAGATTCACACTACATGATGGACAACTTTTAAGGAGATCAGTCTCGGGTCCCTACCTCAAGTGTCTCACTCCAGAAGAAGCTCAATGCGTGTTAACCGAGCTTCATGAAGGCGAATGCGGAAACCATTCAGGCGGCAGAAGCCTAGCATGCCGAGCCCACACGACAGGATATTATTGGCCGTCTATGCGTGCTGATTCGGTCGATTTCACTCGTAGGTGCGAGAAATGTCAAAGATTTGCCCCCATCTCGCATTTACCACCAGATAAGCTCAGGCCGATACTGTCACCTTGGCCTTTCATGAAGTGGGGGATGGACATCGTTGGAAAGCTTCCAATTTCACCAGGACAACGAGTCTACATGCTTGCCCTTACAGATTATTATACCAAGTGGATCGAAGCTGAGGCTTTCGCCAAAATACGAGATAGAGAAGTGCAAAACTTCATTTGGAAGAACATCATTTGTCGTTTCGGACTGCCAAGAGAAATTGTAACCGATAATGGATCTCAATTCATCAGCTACCGTTTTCAAGATTTCTGTAAGAATTGGGGAATCAAGTTAAACTTCTCAACCCCACGATTTCCACAAGCCAATGGTCAAGCTGAATCATCCAACAAAACAATCATGAACATAATGAAGAAAAGATTGGAGAAATCAAAAGGAGCATGGGCAGATGAACTCCCAGGAGTTCTATGGTCATACAGAACTACAGCCCGTTCGTCTACTGGGCAGACCCCGTTCTCTCTTGCGTTTGGGTGCGAAGCAGTAGTCCCAGCCGAAGGAATTGTTCCTACTCCGCGTTACCAATGGCTTGAAGAAGATACCAATCGACAGCTCTCGAATTACAGCCTTGATACAATTGATGAATTAAGGGAGCATGCCTCCATTCGACTTGCTGCTCATCAACAAAAAATGGCCAAGTATTTCAACAAAAATGTTAGGTGCAGAACGTTTAAAGAAGGAGATTGGGTCCTACGGAAAGTATTTCAGAATACCAAAGAGGTCAAAGATGGAAAGCTAGGACCAAATTGGGAAGGCCCATACGTCATTACGAAGATCGTTGGGCAGGGCGCCTACAAATTGGAAACGACAGAAGGAAGGCCAATTCAAAATAGCTGGAATGCAATTCATCTTAAACGATTTTACCGGTAATTTTTATTTTTCCTTTGTGTTGCCCACTCGGCCAATGAATTGTTTTATAATAAAATGTTGTGATGAAATTTATATTCATTCTGATATCCATATAGTAAAAATAAATATGAAATCTTAGATGTCAACCAAAAAGGAAACATAGTATATTCGCGATTTCCCATTACAAAAAGATAATCAAAAGTTACAAATTACATATTCATTCCACGGGCATCTCAGTCGACGGGACCTCAGGCGAAAGCTGAATTTCCGCTGGTGGAACATCAGCGGTCTGACTGGGAACAAGAGGGATAATTTCAGTCGATGAGGGAACAACATCCGTTTCAGTCTGTTTCTCCTTTATATTTCATCACTTCTTCGGCTTCTCCAGTGGCCATTTGTTTCTCTTCAACAGTCTCTTTCGAGAGTACCTCTTCTCCATCCTCTTCTTCTTCACCCTCGCTTGTAAGGGAGACCCCAGCAGCTAACCTCTCATATTCTCGAATCCATTTTTTCGGTTTCCAAGCGACATTTTGACCAGCTAAATATTCTTCCATTAGATTGCTCCTCTCTTTCATCATTGATTCAAAGGCAACCAATTCAAGTTGGTCAAGCAATTCGGCCTTTTCCTTCCTCAAACTCTCCACACTTTCTTTGAACGCTTCATTGGTAGCCTCAGACACTTCCTTCTCCAATTTTAGTGTTGCTTGAGTCTCTCTCAGTTCCTTTTCGACCTTTCTTAATTTCCTTTCGGTAGCGTCAAAATTTGTTTTCAGTTCACGAAATCTCTTCTGACTGATGTATTGGCTTTCTCTAAGTCCATCATCCTCCTTTGGCTCAATTCAGCATACTGTTGCATGAAAAGACCACATTCCATAACCTGAAACAAATTCCTTTTAGTACATTCCATACGACTTCTACAAATAGATATATACATTTTTTCAAAGATAAATATATACCTGATAACTTAAAGCCGCAATCTTCTTGCTTGTTTCGGTTGGACCCAACTCAATCAGCCGTTGCTCGTCTTCTTCCAGCAACAGACGTTTGATAAATTTAGAGAGGCTAGAAGGATCCGAAATTGCAGTAGACCCGTGGGGAATCCTCACTACAACGCCTTCTGCGTCTTCCTCCACTTCTACTACTGCCTTCCTCTTCTTCGAGGCAGACACCTTCTCAGTCGGCTGGATCATTGGTTCGGACACATTAACCGGAACGACTTCGGCTGGTTTGGCGATATCCAAATCTGCGGCTTCAGGCTCCTTATCTTTAGCTTTCTTAGTCTTCCTTCGGTTCCTCATTTCATCAAGTTTTGGCACCTTAAATTGACCCGACATCATCTCAGCTGCGCATAAAAATTCCTCAGGAGTCAGCGATGTTAGAAATAGAAGCCTTCCAAATGTAACCTCAATCGCCCAAGTGCACAAAATCACGGCCAAAATATGCTTACTCAAAGCCAATGGAGTACCTTCAGAATAAATCACTTCTTTCCACAGCGGAGTTAACCTCAGTCTCCTCTCTTCTAAAGCCGCTTTCCAATTCCTCTTCGAATCAGGCAAACCGAGGATGTGATTAGTGTTTGCGATGGCTCGATGAGTAGTATCGAATGTTCTATTCAGTTGAAGACCTGAAAGAAGAAAAGAGGAATATTTATAGTCATACAAGTTGTAGAATAGAATATAGGAAGGGTGAAGAAATACTCACTCGACGAGTTCCAATGTTCTGGTATTTCTCCACTCCCATTCAACCCGAACACACTCTCTTCTCTCACGAAGAAATAACTTTTTTGCCAATCGCCCCTATCATTTGTTGTAAGTCCCAATACCAAATGCTCTCTCTTTTGGCGGAGATACAGGTGATATCTCCCTTTTTCTCTCAAATGTTCTTTCATATAGTAGGTATATAATAATTCTCGCACCCCGAACACGATCCCCAATTCAAATGACAAACACTCAATCGACAGTAGAATCCTCCAAGTATTTGGCATTAGTTGCGACGGAGCCAGCTGGTAATGATTCAAGACTTCCCATACTAACTTTGGAATGGGAAATCTGAATCCATCAATAAAAGGACGTTCATAAAACCCAATCCACCCAGGAATTCTGTAGTCTATCCTTTCGGTCGGCGATGCTAACCTTACTTCAATTGATGGAGGAAATCTATATTTCAATCTCATCTCTCTCATTGATCTTTCACTCACTCGACTAGCAGGATTCTTGGTTAAGATGTTTGTTGGTTCACTCGTACTTGGAATCTCACTCGACTCCTCAATTGTAGGTAACGATCTAAGTGGTGTAGCTTCGGTAGGTATTCCTAACGGTGGTTTAGCTATAGTTACAATTCCAGCCTCTATAAAATCTTCATGCGACCAATCCCTATTAGTTTCTTCATCACTTGAATCATTCATAGGTTGTTCAATATACTTGTCAATCTGAGCACCTAAACTACCCAACGAATCCTCACTCGACATTTTCCAAGCAACAAACACAAATTTCCTAAAATTTCTACCCCTTTGAAGATCTAAACACGTCTAAACCATAAACAAAATCCGTAAGTTTCACTATGTTTTTCAAGATCTAATGACCTATTTGACTTAAGACAAATTGAATCTACAATATGAACATTTGAAGATGTTGAAGAATACGAAGAAGATTATGAAGAGTACCTTGAAATCTTGAGAGCTTCCTTAAGCTTGCCAACCGAGAGAAACTTTTGTTTGAGACCAAATGAGACTCAAAGCTCATTCTTATACTCTCCTTTTGGCACCTCAATTTCCCTCCAAAAGACACCTCGAAAATCACACTAGGGTTTTTATAAATGAACTTGGGCTCCAAACACCCACAAGCCCAACTTCCTTACAATCTTCCAAGGATGATATCATTGTGAAGACAACTCTGGCGATTGGATGACATCTGTCAATGGAATTATTCCCTACAGAGTAGAACCTCGACATCTTGTTTC
This sequence comes from Zanthoxylum bungeanum, assembly GCA_019454045.1. Lineage (NCBI taxonomy): Eukaryota > Viridiplantae > Streptophyta > Magnoliopsida > Sapindales > Rutaceae > Zanthoxylum > Zanthoxylum bungeanum. The sequence continues at coordinate 114,287 of SKCR01038722.1, read as the reverse complement.
ATTCTACAAAGGTTCGTTGGATTTCGGTTAACATTTTTACATATAGACTACAGACAAGTTGACGTTGGTATATGAATCTCTGTAAGTTCCCATCAGTCTACTTGCGTCATTGAGGTAATATCAGGTAAACTTTAACCAAAGTGCATAATGATTCATATAATCAATTCAATCGAGATACATGCATGAAGTCATTATAGGATTATTTCAATCGACATTATGTACAATGTATACAAATTTTCTTTAGTCGACATTCCCATATGGGGCGGTAACATTTACATTTTAGAAGATTATTTCAGTCGTCATGCATGTTATTTCGATAGGTGAATATTAGATCCTTACAGGATCATCTCAGTCGACAGGTAAATGGTAAGATCATTGTTGGAACACTCCAATCGACGAGCAAGAGAGAATGTTTCAATTTATTACTCCAGTCGACATGAAAGTATGACGACTTTGCAGATATTCCAGTCCATATATAAATTTGAAGACATTGCAGATATTCCAATCGACACGACACTATATGGGGACTTGGCGTGTGCATCTCAGTCGACATTAGTGAGGCTCGAGACTTTTTAGGGATATTTCACTCGACATTGGTATATTGTTTGGCACTAGTTGAGCTCGGGGCTTAAAGTAAAACCCAGTCGACACACCTCGTTGACTTGAAACTTGGTGTTCATCCCAGTCGACATCTTCCTGCCTTTAGCTTGGAACTTGTTGATGAACACCTGGCCTTCAGCTGGTCCAGGCGACATGAGTAATTCCCCTGGTCCATGGACCCGTAGCATGAGGATTATCCTGACCTCATCAGGTTCAGTCGACTGGGAACATTCCCCATTGGCTCACATAGAGTCAAGTTCAAGACCTGGCCTTCAGCTGGTCCAGACGACATGAGTAATTCCCCTGGTCCATGGACCCGTAGCATGGGGATTATCCTGACCTTCATCAGGTTCAGTCGACTGGGAACATTCCCCATTGGCTCACATAGAGTCAAGTTCAAGACATGGCCTTCAGCTGGTCCAGGCGACATGAGTAATTCCCCTTGTCCATGGACCCGTAGCATGGGGATTATCCTGACCTTCATCAGGTTCAGTCGACTGGGAACATTCCCCATTGGCTCATATAGAGTCAAGTTCAAGACCTGGCCTTCAGCTGGTCCAGGCGACATGAGTAATTCCCCTGGTCCATGGACCCGTAGCATGGGGATTATCCTGACCTTCATCAGGTTTAGTCAACTGGGAACATTCCCCATTGGCTCACATAGAGTTAAGTTCAAGACCTGGCCTTCAGCTGGTCCATGCGACATGAGTAATTCCCCTGGTCCATGGACCCGTAGCATGGGGATTATCCTGACCTTCATCAGGTTCAGTCGACTGGGAACATTCCCCATTGGCTCACATAGAGTCAAGTTCAAGACCTGGCCTTCAGTTGGTCCAGGTGACTGTTGGATAACATGACCCATAGCGTCACTATTTGTACAGATCATAGTGTTGTTGTACAAATTAACTATGTGACAAGGAAATTGCACTCTCATCATTTGTGATTAGATCACCATAGATGTATAAATGAAGAGAGGTCCCTATGATTAGTTCCTGGATTGAGAATGATATGAGACAGTATCAGTCCACGAAGGATTAATCATTAAATATCCCTAGCCGGGTATTATCGAGACTGGACATCGATAATGCGGAATAGGCTAGTATTGCACTTGTGCGCGTTGTGAGGGCACAACAGCATAGTTCTCATATATTTGGGTATTGGATACTCATGCAAGTGCGATAGGAGGTTGTGTTTCACCGATGGTACGGGAAACAGCTTCGCTCTGGATAGACCCCTCGGAATCCCATTGGTATTATGACTATGTGTCTATGGGAGTCCGACATCAGGGTAGGTGTGTATGGTCTTAACCTGAGACTTGCACCACTAATGCTTACGACAATCAGTATACTTTTGTTGAGGTCGTCTAGGACTCTAACCGGTTCTGTGTACGCCAATGCTGGGTATATTGAGAATCGTAGAGTATTGGGTGTAATGTCAAGACGGAAGTATCACTCCAGTCATAGTGGAGATGATGTCACGCAGGATACGGTATTAGTGCTCTTAAGTGCTGGCCGGCCATCGGGATATTATGACAAGGTCATGTATATCCGATTATAGAGACTAGTTACCAGACATCCGATATGTGCTTCGGACGGGGCAGACACTTATCCAGCCCCCGCCCTAGCACGTGACTATCCGATACTGGGCCGATATACACGATACTTGGTATACTACGCTTGATATAGATCTTAAATATTCTTAGAGAATAGACCGGAGAATTGGATAGACTTCGTGCTTTGCTAGAAGCCGATCTTGTCTCGTAAATCGGTAGAACGTAGTACTTGGTACGTACGTGATTCGGATATTCCGACGACCGTATTTACTACCGAATTATCCGGGGATCTCATGGGTCGCTTCCCGATAATGCACCGATGACGCATAACTCACACTCATTAATAATCTGGGATTATATAGAAGAAAGAGAAAATTAATCTAGGATTAATTAAGGAGATATTTTATCTGGGATAAAATATCGTCTAGAGAGAGATAACGATTAATTTGGAATTAATCGATAAATTAATATATTCGATATATTAAACGAAATTAGATTTCGACGCAGAATTGAAATTGGATTTTAATTCGGGCGAACGAATTTATTTAGAATTAATTCGTTAGCGACGTGAATAGTGAATTTGCTAGGCGTAATCATTTCATTACGACGCGACGGAAAAGTCGCTAATTAGGAATTAGCGAACCCGAGCCCGAGTGTGATTGCGAGCGTATTCGTATTTCGAATTCGAGTGCGGCGACGCAAGTCACATCAAGCGTCAAATCATTCGTCACATCAAGCGTCAAATCAAATGTCACTTTGAGTGATGTGATTGATTGATGTGATTGATTGATTGACAAAGACTTACATCACCTTATTAAAGTAATGAATAGTTGATGTAAGTTGTTGGAATAGTTGTTGGTTGAGATAGCCATTTCCATTTGACTTTATTTGATAAATAAAATGGTAAATGCTTAATATTTTTGGAAATATATAAAGCAAATTTTGGTAATTCATTTAAGTCAACCAATACACATTTCCTCCATTTTTCTCTCATTCTCACGCCCAAGGGGCTGTCTCTTTCTTCTTCCATTTCAGCTCACTGCCGTGAGCAATAGGGAAGCATTGAGTGAGTTTTTGTGGCAAAAACTCAAGTGCTAGCACACTTACGAGAGTTGCGAAGGTGTTAGGGAAGTCCACCCATGAGGCGGGATCCGTTCGATGAATCTTGGAGCTTGCGGAAGGACCATTTTCATGCCCAAACAGTGAAGAATTCTGCACAGCAGTGGCGCCAAACCAGTGAGCGTTTTTGGTTCTTCTTCGTCGTCTCAAATCGTCTCAACCGATCGATGTGAGTATTCCGCAACTTCGTCGATATGTATTCGCAATGTTTTTCATGCTTATAATCGATCCGGGACCTTAATAGAAACCAACAATGGCATCAAGAGCCTAGGTTTGAGCATGAAAATTTTAGGGCTTAAAATTGGGCAAATTGAATTTGAGCATGATTTTGTGAAATTGGATTGATGAATATGCTTAAATGTGTTTGTATTGAAAGTTGATTGGATCAATTTCATGAAATTGATGTGGAATAATTTTCCCCAAAAATGTTACCTTGGCCGAAAGTTTAGGTATTTTGAAATTCTTGGAATTTTTCATTTTGATTCATTGGATGAGTTGTAATGATGTTGGATGATGTTAATTTAAGATTGAATTGGATTAATTTTGAATTGAACAAAATCCCCAAATACTTATGGTGGCCGAATGTAACATGCCCTATAATGTCTTGGTATTTTTGATTTTGTGACATTGGATGTGTATGAAATCAAATTGGATGGTGATTTAATGTCGATTGTGGGTTCGATTGGATTGAAACCAAATCGGACACAAAATCACTTCCTTGGCCGAGAGCTTAAAAGCATGTAAATGGGTTTGATTTTTCATTTTTGTGTTGGACATATGATGTAATAATGAACATGATTAATTGGACTAATTTCATGTTTTGGAAATATTGATTTGGGTGATTAATCATGTAATGCACTTTAAGTAATTAAATTGCGGAATTGGATTCATGTAATTTAGTTATTTAGGCCTTAAATTGGATTTGGGCATATTATGTTGTAAATGGGCTTATTGGGCTTTGTTGTACAAAGTTGGGTTTAGGCCAATGGATTGGATCCAATTGGGCCAAAAACCACTACCATAAAGCCCAAATGCAACTTATAAACCTTTAAAGTTTAATTGGGCCTAATGGGCCTAAATTGATTTCTAGGCTTATGGGGTTACTCCTTGATTGGGCTTTGGTTGCCGAAGCCCACGCCTTAAAGAAATTAATTAAAGCCCATTAGACTTGAATTGAATCGACGTTGGACGTTAATCGGGCTTTGAGACCGAAGCGATTAAATTTGGAATTTAAGTCGTTAAAGGTTTATTAAATAAAGTGTAATATTCAATTTGGAATTGAATAGTGAATTAGTATTAAATACATGTTAAATTGGATTTAATGATGTAGTTTAATTTAATTCATGAATTCGTACTTTGAGTACTTATTCGCAAAAACGAGTTTGACTCGAGCAAAATCAAATCGTTGTTTGAACATTGGATGATCACATAATTATCAGATTAATTAATTGATTAGATTGATTGATAGCATGCTTATGTGTGAATACGTGGTTGTGATGAATGAATAATGTATATCGGATGGATATTAGTCGGGTGGGGCAATTTTGGAAATTGTTGTAATAAATTCGATTTATTAAATTGGACCTGCGTGTCCAGCCTTATCACCTTTATTCTCTTTGTATTCTCTTCTCACCTATTCCCCTCAATGTAAATGAGGTTTCTTTAGAAGTGTAATGTAACGGGTAGAAGTAATACAAGTGCTAGCTTGAGTGACAAAGGGAGAGATTTGATCTAGGATCAATGTGTTAAGTATCCATCCGCATATCATTATTATTTATTTTCATACTCGCTTTATTATTTATTTAGAATGCATGTTTAAGGGTGTATGATGATGAGACCTTAACAAAGATAATGAAATTGGTAGCCAATTTGCACGCGAAAAGCCCTCATAAAATATCATGCGTCTTTTCCTTCCATTGAGTGATTCTTGCTCAAGATCCTAGATTGGCATGGGTTGTTGGCCAAAGTCAAGCCCTTGTCCGTCGAAGATGTGCTTGAATCACGAAGCTTTGTTCATATTGGTGTCTTGTCCAAGTTGTGGTTTGTTGGCCAAAGTCAAGACCACTTCTTGTCCATCGACATTGATTACGAAGCTTCCATGGTCAATGGGTCCGCGCTTGACTGGGATCATCAGGTTTGTTGTGCCAAAGCCAAGGCCTAGTTGATTCAGAGGAAAAAGGTTAGGCTATATATTGGATATATAGGCATATATAAGATATATGTTTCGGACTTGGATGTCCACCTACCGGATCTAGGAGTTGGATGAGATCCAATTGATCTTAGAGATCTACCTAGTTAATTATCATACAATTTGTTGGCCAAAGTCAAGACTGTGTGATATTTAACGGGATCCTAGCCCACTAGGAAACACGGTTTCCCGAGTACTCGACAGAGGGTTAGAGGCTCGACGAAAAATAGTGGGAGGCAAGAATTGAATTTGCAATATTCGTTCAATTACTCGCCATACGCGCTCAAACAAATATCACTCGTCAAATATATTAAAAGTATTAGTTGGACTAATATTTAATGTTGTTTTAATATACAGTTGGACTGTATTATAGTTGATTATATATAATTGGATTATATTAATCAATATATTTGAATCAATTAATTTCAGTTTACAGTTGATTTTATAATTGGATTATAGTAATCAATGTAATTGAGGTTAATTAATTTGGATTATTTGATTATATGTTGGACTATTATAATCATTATAATATATATAGTACCACTAATCGTTGATTAAATAGTTGGACTATTGTAATCAAGATAAAATTGAAAAGTTGGATATTTAAAATATAATCTGGGATTAAAATTTTAAATGATTTAATTTTCAAATTGGGAATAAATAATAGGTTACTTTATTTGATAAAATAAATTATTATACCTTAAGCCCATAATTAAGCAAATAGTAGAGCATAAAATCTTTGGAAGATTATGTGATGATGACTTTAGTGCTTAATTAATATACTATCATAAATCTATCTTTAGATTTAAGAAGTATTAAAATTGCAATAAATAATTCTTGGAGAATTAATTGACTATTCTAGAGGTGAAAAGTCAAAGTTTGCAATTGGGCATGTAGCACGAGGTGCACATTGTTTCGATATTCTAAAACCCAAGGCTTGGCCTAAGGTTCCTGAAATATTGAAAATGATAATTGACATATCCCAAAGTGACTACCATTTGGATATGGCAGACACGAAGGAATTAAAGAAAGGGCAAGACTCTGACTTTAAAAATGTTTGTCAAAGTTATGTTCACTACTAGTATTGAAATTAGATTTTAAATACTTAGTGTGGTACATAAATATATGTATTGATGTTCAGAATCTGCTTTGAGCAGGATACTGACTTCAAGCTGAGATTGCTCTGCGAATCGGAAACGGGACGAAAGTCGCTGTTTCGACCGTAGATACCTAGGTTTAGGAACTACCCTTCGGGTGTGTACTTAAATTAGGACTGTTATAATGTAACTAGTTTGACTAGAGACATTATCTCTATATCAGTGTTTAATCCATTGTGGATAAACCTTTATATTCTAGAACACTAAGTGTTTCATATATAAAGATGATGACTGAGATAAACACATTAGATGTGAATAACAGAATTTATATTTTGAATATAATTGAAATCTCAAAACATATAAAATGACAAATAAATAGCTCAAATTGATTTGATCAATCGAGACTTATTTGTGGCATTGTTGTCTGGGACACAATTAAACAAGATTCGTATATCCACACTTTTGAAGAGTGGGTACTAGGACTGATTTGACTATTCAAATAAAGTCTACGAATCTAATTTGTTAGGTAAAGTACCTAAAACACTATTTACTTGGTAATAGTGAAAATGCCATCAATCTGTTAGCCCTATTCATGGTGAAGTTAGTGGGCCCATATCTAGCTAGGCTAGATGTGAACATGAATATTTCGTGACCTTAACGGATGTTGCATCACGTTATGGTTATGTGTTTCTTTTGAAGAACACAGATCGGAAACTATTAGAGTTTCGACACGAAGTAGATAAACAGATCGGCTATAGTATTATACCGTCACGGTAAGACCGTAATGGAAAATACTTAAGCAGTAAGTTTCAAACATACATGAAAGAGTATAGTATTCTTTCAGGTGAGGACTCCTCCCGAGACACGTCAGTTAGACGGTGTGTCCGAACGAAAACCAAATTTTGTTGGACATGATAAGGTTTATCACGAGTCGCTCTGAGCTATCATTTCCTTCAACAGGATATGTATTAACAGTGCAAAACTTATTTAGAATAAGGTTCCATATAAATCTGTTTGACAGATATCATATAGGATATGAACAGGAAAGAAACAGGTTTCTCATTCCTAATAATTTGGGTATGCCGGGCATAACGTTTGGATGATACCAACTAAGAACCCAAATTGGATAAGTGCCAATAATAGGTTATCCTACGGGAACCATAAGTATAGTACTTATAAATCTCACATGAGAACAATATAATTGTTGCTCACCATGCGGTTTTCCTAAGAGGAACACCGATATGCAGTGGTCAGTAGGAGGATAGTGATACTCGATGAAAATCAGAGTAATACTATTCGAGGCACGAACTCTTTAATGGAACACAAACAGTTCATCAATGATGAATCTGTACCATTAATCTTCGAATACACAAGAACCGCGTAGATCGGAGAGAATCAGAAAACAACCTGGGGTATGGGCTTCTGATCTCACCTCATAAAGATGTAAATCTTATGGAGGTATACCAACCGACTACGTACGAGGAAGTGATACAAGGTATCGACTCCCTATTATGGCAAAGTGCCATGAGTCCGAAATGGATTCCATGTATAACAACTATTTTGGATACTAGTTGTTGTACCACAAGGCATTGTGCCTATTGGTACATTAATGTCTTCAAGGAAGACATATATGGAAGGCAACATACCAACGTACAAAGCTAGGCTTTTGACGGAAGGTATCGTTATCAACATTGTGTTAATAACGGTTCAACCTTTTATCTGTTGCCATAGTAAATCCATTTTGATGATGCTTGTTGATACTGCATATTTCATTTATGAAATGTGTCAGTTAATGATCAAAATCGCTTTCCTGAAAAGGAAACCGTTTGGAGGATGCTTACAACATCCTGACGATTTTGTATAACCGAAAAACAAGTTTGCGGGTTATTCAATCCATGTTTGGATTGAAGCAAGCATAAGGTTCTTGGAACTGTCGTTTTGAAATAATCATAATGGTTAATGATTTGATTCAAAACGAAATGATTCTTGTGTATATAAGGAGGTTAGTGGGAGCGCACTGACAAGGAAATTCCCATAAAGCAATTGGTGAAAGCTTGGCTTTCATAGAAATTCTTCGTAGAATTCTGGAGAGTACAACCTTTATTCAAGGAATAAAGATCTACTGGGATAGATTTGGAGTTGTTAACACTCTCTGGAAATTGTACATTTAAAATGTACTTGATAGGGTGTCTCATACGCTTTGAGCATATGGAGTCACAATCGGGTCAATCCAAGTGATAGTCACTGGATTGAAGTTAAGGACATCTGTTAGTATCTTAGAGAACTAAAGATGTTGTCTTAAACTATGGAGAAGAGAGAACTTGAAGTGACTGGGATCACTATCGCAAGTTTCCAAACAGTTAAATACTGCGGTACTATAAAGTTTGAATAACGGGACAGTGAGCTGGAAATCTTCGAGCAAGATACTGTTGCCGAATAAACAACAAAGTGGATTATTGCTGACGCTGAGGCAGCAATAGAAGCCATTTGGGTCGATATAAATCTAATTAGATTAGATATAGTTCTATTAGCAGCTGAGCTAGGCGTCAGCACAAGGCTGAAGAATTAAAGGTCTCATCGACGATCCATATATATACTTCTATATCATCTGATTCGTTCGGATCATACATCGTGGCGATGTGATGATCGTATAAATCGCGTCAGACGATAATCATGGAAATCCGCTGACGAAAACTTTTCTCAGCAATTTGAGCGAACCGTATATAGTTCGGGTGTTCGACACTTGAGTGACTGGCTATGTGCCAAGTGGGAGATTGTTGGATAACATGACCCATAGCGTCACTATTTGTACAGATCATAGTGTTGTTGTACAAATTAACTATGTGACAAGGAAATTGCACTCTCATCATTTGTGATTTGATCACCATAGATGTATAAATGAATAGAGGTCCCTATGATTAGTTCCTGGATTGAGAATGATATGAGACAGTATCAGTCCACGAAGGATAATCATTAAATATCCCTAGCCGGAGTATTATCGAGACTGGACATCGTAATGCGGAATAGGCTAGTATTGCACTTGTGCGCGTTGTGAGGGCACAACGGCATAGTTCTCATATATTTGGGTATTGGATACTCATGCAAGTGCGATAGGAGGTTGTGTTTCACCGATGGTACGGGAAACAGCTTCGCTCTGGATAGACCCCTCGGAATCCCATTGGTATTATGACTATGTGTCTATGGGAGTCCGACATCAGAGTAGGTGTGTATGGTCTTAACCTGAGACTTGCACCGCTAATGCTCACGAGAATCAGTATACTTTTGTTGAGGTCGTCTAGGACTCTAATCGGTTCTGTGTACGCCAATGCTGGGTATATTGAGAATCGTAGAGTATTGGGTGTAATGTCAAGACGGAAGTATCACTCCAGTCATAGTGGAGATGATGTCACGCAGGATACGGTATTAGTGCTCTTAAGTGTTGGCCGGCATCATCGGGATATTATGACAAGGTCATGTATATCCGATTATAGAGACTAGTTACCAGACATCCGATATGTGCTTCGGACGGGGCAGACACTTATCCAGCCCCGGCCCTAGCACGTGACTATCCGATACTGGGCCGATATACACGATACTTGTATACTACGCTTGATATAGATCTTAAATATTCTTAGAGAATATGACTGGAGAATTGGATAGACTTCGTGCTTTGCTAGAAGCCGATCTTGTCTCGTAAATCGGTAGAACGTAGTACTTGGTACGTACGTGATTCGGATATTCCGACGACCGTATTTACTGCCGAATTATCCGGGGATCTCATGGGTCGCTTCCCGATAATGCACCGATGATGCATAACTCGCACTCATTAATAATCTGGGATTATATAGAAGAAAGAGAAAATTAATCTAGGATTAATTACGGAGATATTTTATCTGGGATAAAATATCATCTAGAGAGAGATAACGATTAATTTGGAATTAATCGATAAATTAATATATTCGATATATTAAACGAAATTAGATTTCGACGCGGAATTGAAATTGGATTTTAATTCGGGCGAACAAATTAATTTAGAATTAATTCGTTAGCGACGTGAATAGTGAATGCGCTAGGCGTAATCATTTCATTACGACGCGACGGAAAACTCGCTAATTAGGAATTAGCGAACCGAGCCCGAGTGTGATTGCGAGCGCATTCGTATTTCGAATTCGAGTGCGGCGACGCAAGTCACATCAAGCGTCAAATCATTCGTCACATCAAGCGTCAAATCAAATGTCACTTTGAGTGATGTGATTGATTGATGTGATTGATTGATTGACAAAGACTTACATCACTTTATTAAAGTAATGAATAGTTGATGTAAGTTGTTGGAATAGTGTTGGTGGTTGAGATAGCCATTTCCATTTGACTTTATTTGATAAATAAAATGGTAAATGCTTAATATTTTTGGAAAATATATAAAGCAAATTTTGGTAATTCATTTACCAAGTCAACCAATACACATTTCCTCCATTTTTCTCTCATTCTCACGCCCAAGGGGCTGTCTCTTTCTTCTTCCATTTCAGCTCACTGCCGTGAGCAATAGGGAAGCATTGAGTGAGTTTTTGTGGCAAAACCTCAAGTGCTAGCACACTTACGAGAGTTGCGAAGGTGTTGGGAAGTCCCCCCATGAGGCGGGATCCGTTCGACGAGCTTGGAGCTTGCGGAAGGACCATTTTCACGCCCAAACCAGTGAAGAATTCTGCACAGCAGTGGCGCCAAACCAGTGAGTGTTTTTGGCTTCATTCATCTCCAAATCGTCTCAACCGATCGATGTGAGTATTCCGCAACTTCGTCGATATGTATTCGCAATGTTTTCATGCTTATAATCGATCCCCTGGTCCATGGACCCGTAGCATGGGGATTATCCTGACCTTCATTAGGTTCAGTCGACTGGGAACATTCCCCATTGGCTCACATAGAGTCAAGTTCAAGACCTAGCCTTCAACTGGTCCAGGCGACATGAGTAAATCCCCTGGTCCATGGACCTGTAGCATGGGGATTATCCTGACCTTCATCAGGTTCAGTCGACTGGGAACAATCCCCATTTGTTCAGGCGGAATTAGACAGAATCCTGATCTTCAACTGGTTCAGTAAATCATTCTTACATATCTTGTAAAGATTAAAGTCTTAACCTATGACTACTCCAAACGATTCAGAAAAAGTTTACATACTAAAGAGAAAATCCCAGATGATGTTGGATAATATGACCCATAGCGTCACTATTTGTACAGATCATGGTGTTGTTGTACAAATTAACTATGTGACAAAGGAGATTGCAATCTTATCATTTGTGATTAGATCACCTTAGATATATAAATGATGAGAGGTCCCTTTGATTTGTTCCTGGACGGAGAATGATATGAGACAATATCAGTCCACGTAGGATAAATCATTAAATATCCCTAGTCGTAGTATTATCGAGACAGGACATCGATAATGCGGAATAGGCTAGTATTGCACTTGTGCATGTTGTGAGGGCACAACGGCATAGTTCTCATATATTTAAGTATTGGATACTTATGCAAGTGCGATAGGAGGTTGTGTTTCACCGATAGTACGGGAAACAGCTTCACTCTAGATAGACCCCTCGGAATCCCATTGGTATTATGACTATGTGTCTATGGGAGTCCGAAATCAGGGTAGGTGTATTTGGTCTTAACCTGAGACTTGCACCGCTAATACTTACGATAATCGGTAGACTTTGGTCTTGGTGGTACAGGGCTTTAACCGGTCTTCTGCGTACACCACTTCTGGGTTTATCAGAGAGTCGTAGTGTATTGGGTGTGATGTCAAGACGGAAGTATCACTTCAGTCATAGTGGAGATGATGTCACGCAGGATACGGTACTAGTGCTCTTGAGTGATGCGCATCCAATCATGATATTATGACCAGGTCATGAATATCTGATTATAGAGACTAGTTACCAGACATCCGACATGTGCTTCGGACGGGGCAGACACTTATCCAGCCCCAGCCCTAGCACGTGACTATCCGATACTGGGCCGATATACACAATACTACGATATACTACACTTGATACAGATCTATATATTCCTGTAAGAATATTTCTGGAGAATTGGGTAGGCATGGCGCTTTGCTAGAAGCCAACCTTGTCTTGTGAATCGGTATAACGTAGTACGAGGTACTTACGTGTTCAGATAGTCCGACGACCGTATTTACTGCCAACATATCCGGAGATCTCATGGGTCGGTTCCTGAAGATTCACCGATGACGTATGACTCGCACTTTAATTAATCTGGGATTAATTGGAAGAGAGAGAAAATTAATCTGGGATTATTCGATGAGAGAGAAAATTAATATGGGATTAATTACGGAGATATTTTATCTCGGATAAAATATCGTTAAAGAGAGAGAACCATTAATTTGGAATTAATCGATAAATTAATATATTCGATATTAATCGAAATTAGATTTTGACGGGGAATTGAAATTGGATTTTAATTCGGGCAAACGAATTAATTTAGAATTAATTCGTTAGCGATGTGAATAGTGAATTCGCTAGGCACAATCATTTAATCACGACGCGACGGAAAATTCTTTAATTTGGAATTAGCGAACCCAAGCCCGAGAGTGATTGCGAGCGCATTCGTATTTCGAATTCGAGTGCGGCACGCAAGTCGCATCAAGCGTCAAATCACTAGTCGCGTCAATTGTCAAATCACTTGTCACTTTGAGTGATGTGATATGACATGTTGTCACTTTATTAAAGTGACTTGATGTGAATAGTGAAAGGTGATTATTTGAAAGTTGATAGGACTTGTACTTTTTGACTTTTGAATTAATTGTTGTGTATATATATATTTTATTCATTTTACTTGGTAAATGGAATAAAGAATATATGTATATACAAAAGCCATTCTCTCTCTCTTGGACCATGTGTAGTACACGGTTTTTTTTTGGGCCATTTTGTGTCATTCACGTGACCCTCTCTCATTGTTTTTGGTCTTCACGGTTTTAGGCAAAATGGAGCCAAAAACTTCTCTCTTCTCACGGTCATGGTGACCGATTTTCATCTCCATTTTTCTGGTTTTCACACACAAAATGGAGAAGCTTTTGATCTTGTAACAAGATCTAAGTGCTAGCACACTCATGGAGGAATACAAAGGTGATAGGGAAGTGAGTTTGTGAGCATGGAATCTCAAAGCTTGGAGCTTCAATGGAGACCACCATGGGCGATTTTTGAAGACATTTTCACAGCCCCACCTTGCAGTTCAGTAGCTCCAAAAATGGCCAAAACCGAGCTTGATGGAGGTAGAAAAAGACTTGTGTTCTTTGCATCTCAAACCAATCATTGTGAGTATATGTTTCCGCCATTATTCCTTGATGTATTCATGCGATTTCTTGCTTGTTTTGGATGATTCTTGGGACCTAATTAGGAACTCAACAGATGATACATACGATTTATTACTCTCAAAGTCAAAAACTTTTTGACTTAAAGAGTAGGGAACAAGCTGTACGTGCCAAATTTGGACCCGAGGGTAAAATTGTCTTTCCACGTCAAAATTCAATACCAAAAGCCCACAAATATTGGCCCTTAAAAACCATATTGGAAGAACCCAGCCCAAAAGACTTTATTCCATCGGTACATAACGCTACAAATGAAAAGCCAAATAAGTAGACTGCATAAAACACAATTGTTACTAACTATTCCTCTTTTTCTAAAACACAAACACATGCAAATATTCTTCCACGCCGAAAGTTGAATCCAAAGCACGTTGTGGGCTCATCTGCCAGAGAGGTCAGCACGTTGTAAGCCCGTTGCCAGCTTTTATCACAGCTACAGAGTAATCTCTTTTCAGATCTATAAAATGGGAGATAATTCAAGGTTCTAGGCAGGCTTCTCTATGGCTTACTAGCTACTGTTCATAGACATAAGTTCTCAGAGAATTCCCTTCTTCAAAACACATATCACCGCCCTCACGGCCACTATAAGAAAGTTAAGGTAATAATAAGCCTTGCTTTCACATTTTATGCATTTACTACTCATTTCATACTACTGACTTGGGCGTCGGAGTGCCCCCGGCACCCACCACACCGGTGGGTAGTCTGCTCCCGCTCACTCTACCTTTGTCTTGCAGGATCGCTAATGCCCCCAATCTACAAATTCTAATTGTGGACTTCAGCCGAAATCCAGCATCCACAACTATATAGAACTAGTTCTGAATCCCTGCGTGATCATCATCTCCATATGTCTGAAGTGATACTTCCATCTTAACATCACATCCAATACACTACGATTCTCAATAAACCTAGAAGAGGCGCACACAGAACCTGTTAAAGCCCTGGACGACCAAAATGAAAGTTTACCGATTGTCGCAAGTACTAGCGATGCAAGTCTCAGGTTAAGACCAAACACACCTACCCTGAAGTGAACTCCCATAAACACATATACATACTACCAATGGGATTCCGCGGGGTCTATCCAGAGCGAAGCTGTTTTCCGTACCATCGGTAAAACACAACCTCCTATCGCACTTGCATAAGTATCCAATACTGAAAACAATGAGAACTGTGCCGTTATGCCCTCACAACGCGCACAAGTTCAATACTAGTCTATTCCGCATTATCGATGTCCAGTCTCGATAATACTACGACTAGGGATATTTAATGATTAAACCTTTATGGATTGATACTGTCTCATATCATCTCAATCCGGAACTAATCATAAGGACTTCTACCATTTCTATATCAAAGTAAATAAATTACAAAATGGTAAAAGGCAATTTCATTACTACATAGTTAATTTAGTACAAAAACACAATGTATTTTACAAACAGTGACGCTATGGGTCATAATTGTCTAATAATCTCCCACTTGGCCTATAGCCAGTCACTCAAGCATCTAACACTTGAACTATGTATATGTTTCTCAAACTTCTGCTGTGAAATAGCTTTCGTCAGCGGATCTGCAATGTTATCATCTGATGCGACCTTCTCGATCTTCACATCACCACGATATATGATCTCACGTATCAGATGGAAACGTCGAAGAACATGCTTGGATCGTTGATGAGACCGAGGTTCCTTAGTCTGCGCTATAGCCCCGTTATTGTCACAATACAATGGAACGGGGTCAGCTGCTAACGGAACTACTCCTAATCCAATTAGGAATTTTCGAATCCAAACTGCTTCCTTTGCTGCCTCGGCTGCAGCAATGTACTCTATTTCTGTTGTTGAATCGGCAACAGTATCTTGCTTGGAAGATTTCCAGCTCACTGCTCCATTATTCAAACAAAATATGTACCCGGATTGTGACTTGTAGTCATCTTTATCGGTATACCCAGTTACCTCAAGTTCTCTATCTCCATAGATTAAGAAAGCATCCTTAGTTCGTCTAAGATACTTAAGGATGTTCTTAACTGCCATCCAGTGACCATCACCTGGATCGATCTGATAACGACTACACATGCTCAAAGTATACGAGACATCAGGTCGCGTACATATCATGGCATACATGATCGATCCGACTGCCGAGGCGAACGGTATCCGACTCATGTTGTTTCTCTCAACTTGAGTTTTAGAACACATGTCCTTAGACAGAGTGATGCCATGTGACACTGGTAACAGTCCCCTCTTGGACTGGTCCATGTTGAATCTTTTCAACACTTTGTCAATGTACGTGCTCTGGGAGAGTCCAAGCAGCTTTCTAGATCTATCCCGGTAGATCTTTATTCCTATAATATAGGCTGCTTCTCCCAGATCTTTCATGGAGAATTTTAATGAAAGCCAAGCTTTCACCGATGTTAACATAGGAATGTCATTGCCCATAAGCAATACATCGTCAACATAAAGGACAATAAAAGTCAGTGCTCTCCCACTAACCTTCTTGTATACACAACGATCATCTTCGTTTTGAATGAAATCATATTCTTTTATGATCTCATCAAAACGTTAGTTCTATGACCGCGATGCTTGCTTCAGTCCATAAATAGACCGATTTAAATTACAAACCTTGTTTGCAAGTTTAGGCACGATAAAACCGTCAGGCTGTTGCATATAAACATCCTCCAAAAGGTTTCCATTAAGGAAAGCGGTTTTAACATACATCTGCCATATCTCGTAATCGAAATATGCAGCAATAGCAAGCATTATCCGAATGGATTTAATCATGGCAATGGGTGAGAAAGTTTCGTCGTAATCGACACCATGTCGTTGACGATACCCCTTCGCTACAAGCCTAGCTTTGTACGTTTGTACGTTGCCATCCATGTCGGTCTTCTTCTTGAAGACCCATTTGCAACCAATAGGCTTTACGCCTTCTGGTGCATCAACCAGTGTCCAAACTTGGTTGGTGTACATGGAATCCATTTCAGACTTCATGGCTTCTTGCCATAAAGCGGAATCGATATCTTGTATCGCTTCCTCATACGTAGCCGGTTCAGTATCCTCAATGAGATTAATATCTACATGAGGTGAGATCAGAAACCCATACCTCTCAAGTTGTATCCTGACTCTCTCCGACCTACGCGGTCCTTGTGTGA
This sequence comes from Zanthoxylum bungeanum, assembly GCA_019454045.1. Taxonomy (NCBI): domain Eukaryota; kingdom Viridiplantae; phylum Streptophyta; class Magnoliopsida; order Sapindales; family Rutaceae; genus Zanthoxylum; species Zanthoxylum bungeanum. The sequence continues at coordinate 97,227 of SKCR01038722.1, read as the reverse complement.
TAGAAGATTGTGGTACAGTCTCATCCCGGATGGACTGTTCTTGTTCCGTTGAGGATTTTATGCCAGGAACAATATCACTCCGATTTTCATCAAGTTCTACTTTCCTCCCACTAACCACTGCATTTAGGAATTCCTTCTCAAGGAAAGCGCATGTAGAGCAACAAATACTTTGTTCTCTCGTGGGTGATAGAAGTAATATCCTTTGGTTTCCCTAGGATATCCTACGAATAGGCATTTATCCGACTTGGGCTCAAGTTTGGTACCTTCCAAACGTTTGACGTATGCCTAGCATCCCCAAATCTTCAGGAATGAGAAACCCAATTTCTTTCCTGTCCATATCTCATATGGTGTCTGTTGTACAGACTTTGATGGAACCTTATTCAAAATAAGAATTGCACTGTTTAATGCATATCCCCATAAGGAAATAGGTAGCTCAGTGCGACTCATCATAGACTTTACCATGTCCAACAAAGTTCGGTTTCTCCGTTCGGACACACCGTTTAATTGCGGTGTTCCAGGAGGAGTCCACTGTGAAAGAATGCCATATTCTTTCAAGTAATCTAGAAACTCATTGCTCAAGTATTCGCCACCACGGTCCGACCGTAATGTCTTTATACTCTTGCCGGTCTGTTTTTCAACTTCGTGTCGAAACTCTTTGAATTTCTCAAAAGTTTCCGACTTGTGTCTCATAAGATACACATAACCATAACGCGATGCATCATCCGTAAAGGTTACGAAGTATTCATATCCACCTCTAGCCTAGCTAGACATGGGCCCACAAACGTCACTATGAACAAGGGCTAACAGTTTGGTGGCACGTACACCTTTACCGCTAAAAGGTGATTTAGGCATTTTGCCTAATAAGCAAGATTCGCATACGTCATATGAATTTGGATCAAATCCGTCCAAGTACCCACTCTTCGAAAGTATGGATATACGAGTCTTGTTTATGTGTCCCAGACGACAGTGCCACATATAAGTTTTATCTTTGTTACTTAGTTTGAGCCTTTTGTTTGTTACATTATATGTTTGAGATTGATTTATATTCAAAATATAAAGACCATTATTAGCATCAGCAGAACATATCTCAAAATCATCTTTAAACAAAACACCCAGTGTTTCGGAATACAAAAGTGTACCCGCATTGGGTCAAACAAGATACAGAGATAATATTCCTAGTCAAACTAGGTACATAATAACAATCTGAAAGTTTAAGTACATGCCCCAAAGGCAGTTCTAAAACAAAAGTGCCAACGGCCAAAACGGTGACTGGTGCCCCATTTCCAACGCGTAGATGAATCTCCCATGAGGCTAGTCTCCTGCTAATCTGTAGATCCTGCACATCAGTACATATATGAGTACCACAACCAGAATCAAAAATCTAATTTTTTAAACTAGAAGTAGTCATGTTTATCTCTATAACAAACATACCTGAAGTCGGTGCCTTGCCCGTTTTAATCTCTTTCTGGAGTGCCTTGTACTCGCGGCAGTCATGCTTCCAGTGACCCCGCTTGCCGCACTGGAGGCAAACATCTTGAGATTTGTCCCTAGGCTTCCCAGAAGCCTTTGACGATTTAGCCTTGCCCTTTCCTTTATGCTTCTTCTTCTTCACACCTCCAGTCGCCTTGAGCCCAACCCTCGGTGTATGAGATGTCGAAGTAAAGTGCGCCTCGCGCTTGTTGCCCTTAAGCAGCTCTTTCTCTCGCTTCCTTGAGAACCGACAATAAGTCTCCAAGAGTATCATTAGTGTTCATCAAATTATAGTTTATGATGAACTGTCTCCAAGTGTCGGGGAGAGATTGTAGGACCATATCTATGGTAATCTCAGCCTCAAAGACTATCCCCATCTCAGCTAGCTCATCTATGTCAGCAATCATCTGTGCCACATGGGACTCAACAGACATGCCTTCTGACAAACGTGAACGAAGAGCTTCTTACTAACTCATATCCCCGTGACCTACGGTTAGATCGGTGAAGATCTTGCAACCTTGCCAACATGTTATAGGGATCCAAGTCCCTGTTCTGTCGACGGAAATGCTGAGTCATAGAAGCAAGCATAATAGACTGAGCAGTATCACAATCATCGCTGTGAGTCTTCCAAGCTCCAGCTCAAGTAGCTCATCAGGTTTGGGCTTAGGCCCAAGAGGTCTCTGTATAGTATATAGTAGCCTCTCGGCTCCAAGGACTATCCTTAGATTCATTTCCCAATCGGCAAAGTTCGTGCCCTTGAAGACATTTTCGCCCATGATAATGTCTCGGACATTTCCCTTTCCAGTCATCTTGGCTACGATAGTCCAACTATCTAGTCAACGATATTTGGGTACAGTCTAACTGTTACAAGAAAAATAACATTGTATTAGTCCAACTAAAATAATTTTGACGAAATAAATTTGAAAGCGCTTAAAGCTAAGTATTTGAATGAAATTACAAATCCAATATATTTTCCTAACCTTTTTCCTCTGAATCAACTAAGCCTTGGCTTTGGCACAACAAGCTTAATGATTCCAGTTAAGCAGGACCCATTGACATGGAAAGCTTCGTAATCAATGTCGATGGACAAGAAGTGATCTTAACTTTGGCCAACAAATCACGACTTGGACAAGACACCGATATGGAACAAAACTCTCATGATTCAAACACATCCTCAATTGACAAAGGTCTTGACTTTGGCCAACAAACCAATGCCAACTTTGGATCTTGAGTAAGAATCACTCAATGGAAGGAAAAACGCTTAATATGTTTTGAGGGTTTTCGCGTAAATTGGCAACCAATTTATTATCTTTGTTAAGGTCTCATCATACACCCTTAATCATGCTTCTAAAATATTATAAAGCGCAAAAAGTAAATTAATAATGATATGCGGATGGATATGTCACAAATTGTTCCTAGAACAAATCACTCCATTTCCTATCCCCGGCTAGAACTATTCTAACTTCTACCCAATAACATAATACAATAAAGAAACCTCATTTACATTGAGGGGAATTGGTGAGAAGAGAAATACAAAGAATAATGAGATAAAAGGCTGGACACGCAGGTCCAATTTAATAAATTATAAATTTATTAAAATTTCCAAAATTGCCCTCGCCCTTCTAATATCCATCCGATATACATTATTCATACAACACATTCATGTAATCATACAAAACATGTTATTCAATCAATCGAATCCAATTAATTAATCTTTGAATTAATGATCATCCAATGTTCAAACAACGATTTGATTTGCTCGAGTCACACTCGTTTAAGAGTAAATACTCAAAGTAAGTATTCTTGAATTATTTTGAACTACAACTTTAAATCCAATTTATTTGTATTCAATACTAATTCCATTTTAATTCCAAATTAAATATTTACACTTATTTATTTGCCTTAAAGACTTGGATTCCAAATCCAATCCTAATGGGTCTCAAAGGCCCAATAACATCCAATGTCCTTTTAATTAAAGTCCAATGGGCTATTAATTGATTCTTAAGGTATGGGCTTTGGCCATAATGGATCAAACCCAAAATGCCAAGGCCCAATAGGAATCACCATATTGCCAACAAATCAATTTAGGCCCATTAAGCCCAATTAAATTCTTTAAAGGGTCAAGTGATGTGTTTGGACTTTATGGAATTTTTTTTGGGCCCAATTGGATCCAATCCAAAAGTCCAAAACCAAACTTGGTCAAACCAAGCCCATTAAGCCCAAATACACACTTTTAGCCCAATAAACTTTAAAGGCCAATTAATTTTAATATTCCAAATATTATAATTATTATAATTAAAGTGTATTAGCCATGATTAATTAATTAAACTCAATATTTCCAAAATATCAATTAACTTAATTAATCATGCTTAATCCAACAATTCATGCTCAACACATATTGAGGCCAAAATACATCATTTCATACTTAACACAAATTGAAGCCTAAATACATCATTTCATGCTCAACATGCTCTTTGATTTTAACATAAACATTATTGACTTTGATTCTAATCCAATCAAACCAACAATCAATATTTAAACATTCATTTAAACACATCATTTTATGTTACAAAAAAATCAAAAAACTACAGTTCACTGCCTGTTCATATTCGGCCACCCTAATAATTTTTTAATTTTTGATTCATTCAATTTATTTCAAATGTAATCATGCATAACTCTAAGTCATCATATTCTAAGCATGCTCAAAGCATCAATTTGAAAGAATCATGTTCAAAACATAAAAGCCCCAAATTTTAGGCTCAAGAACCCTAAAAATTTTCATGCTTAAAATTGGCTCATGATACCATTGTTAGTGTTCCTAGAACATGCCAAGGATCTAATAAGCATGAAAACAAGTGATTAAGATCATTATAAGTTGCGGAAATACTTACAACGAATAGATTTGAGCTTTTAAAAATTTGAGAAGAGAACTCCAAGTTCCAAGCAAAGTGTTGATTCCAACTCTTGAAGATGTTTCCCTATCACCTTTGTTGACTTGCTTAAGTGCTAGCTTTTGATTTGAATAACAAAATCCAAGTGAAGAGAGGGTGGTAGCTCACGCCCAAGGCTTAGAGTATTAGGGTTTTTTTTTGTTCAACATGTAAAATGATGTGTAGAGATTTGCTTTTGGTAAAACCCTTTTACCCTTTTCACCAAAACTTTGAAGTTGGGTAAATGGTTTTACCAAAACCATTACAAGGTGGTTGGGTGGTTGGTGGCTTGGCATAAATGCCAACTACCACCATCTACCACAAATGTGAAATGGGCCCCACTATTTGAATTCAAAATTCAAATATCTCTACGAACATTCGACCCGGCTCAGTTCCGTTTAATCCGATTAAACGAACTTTCATCGCTAAATAATTAAATCTAATTTAATTAAATAAAGATGCCTCGCAAATATATTACGAACGTCGATTATGAATTAATTCTAAATTAATTCATTCGTTCGTATTAAAGTCCGACTTTAATTTCGTAATGAAATCCAATTCATATTAATATATCTGATATATTAATTTTAGCCCATTCGAATAAATTAAAAAGAAAAATCAAATTTAACTATTAAATTTATTTTACCGATTAATTCCAAATTAATCGTGTTCTCTCTCTACCGAACACATTTAATCCCAGATTAAATAAAGCCCAAATTAATCCCAGATTAATTTTCTATCTCTAAATTAATCCCAGATTAATTCTAATTTAAGTCAACTGTCATCGGTGAATCTTTGGGAAGCGACCCAAGAGATCTATGGATATGTTGGCAGTAAATTTGGTTATCGGACTATCCGATAAAGTAAGTACCTCGTACCACGTGCTTACCGATTTACAAGACATGGTTGGCTTCTAGCAAAGCACCGTGCCTACCCAATTCTCCAGAAATATTCTTACTGGAATATATAATCTATGTCAGGCATAGTATACGTCGTATTGCGTATCGCGATCCAGCATCTGATGTCACGTGCAAGGCCTGGGGCTGGAATAGTGTCTGCCCCGTACGAAGCACATATCGGATATCAAGCAACTAGTCTCTTTGAATCGGATAATCATGACCTTGTCATATTATCTCGATGGTTGCAACACTATAGAGAACTAGTTCTGAATCCCTGCGTGATCATCATCTCCATATGTCTGAAGTGATACTTCCATCTTGACATCACATCCAATACATTACGATTCTCAATAAACCTAGAAGAGGCGCACACAGAACCTGTTAAAGCCCTGGACGACCAAAACGAAAGTTTACCGATTGTCGCAAGTACTAGCGATGCAAGTCTCAGGTTAAGACCAAATACACCTACCCTGAAGCGGACTCCCATAAACACATATACATACTACCAATGGGATTCCGCGGGGTCTATCCAGAGCGAAGCTGTTTTCCGTACCATCGGTAAAACACAACCTCCTATCGCACTTGCATAAGTATCCAATACTTAAACATATGAGAACTGTGTCGTTATACCCTCACAACGCGCACAAGTGCAATACTAGTCTATTTCGCATTATCGATGTCCAGTCTCGATAATACTATGACTAGGGATATTTAATGATTAAACCTTTATGGATTGATATTGTCTCATATCATCCTAATCCGGAACTAATCATAAGGACTTCTACCATTTCTATATCAAAGTAAATAAATTACAAAATGGTAAAAGGCAATTTCATTACTACATAGTTAATTTAGTACAAAAACACAATGTCTTTTACAAACAGTGACGCTATGGGTCATAATTGTCTAACAGGGATTCCATGGAGTATAGTTTCATATCGTGATGTTAAATTTCTTAGTCACTTTTGGAAATTTTTATGCGGTAAGTTGGGCATTAAACTTTTGTATTCTACTACTTTCTACCCCCAAACTGATGGCTAGACCGAGGTGGTTAATAGGACTTTGACTCAGTTGTTGTGTACTATTATCAATAAGAACTTAAAAACTTGGGAGGATTGTTTGCCTTTTGTTGAATTTGCATATAATCGTAGTATTCATTCCTCTACATCTTATTCACCATTTGAAATTGTTTATGATTTTCAGCCACTAACTCCATTAGATTTGTTACCATTGTCTGTTGATGAGCATGCAGGGTTAGATGGAAAAAGGAAAGCCGATTTGGTGAAACACATACATGAGAAAGCAAGAGAGCACATACAACGAAAGAATGAGCAATATGCTTCTCATGCTAATAAGGGAAGAAAACGTGTGGTATTTCAGCCTGGAGATTGGGTTTGGGAGAGATTTCCTGAACAACGTAAATCTAAGCTACAACCGAGAGGGGATGATCCATTTCAAGTATTGGAACAGATTAATGACAATGCATACGAACTGGATTTACAAGGTAAGTATAATGTGTCTGCTACATTTAATGTTTCAGACTTAACTTTTTTTTATGCAGGTATAGATTCGAGGTCGAATCCTTTTCAAGAGGGAGGGAATGACATGATCCATGCCACACATGGAGCATTAAATGACATGGCCAGCAACATAATGGACCCATTGCAAGTACCAGAAGGCCAAAAGAATAAGAGAAGTAATGGCAGAATTAGTTCTGAGTTTTATGGCCGACTGCAATAAACAAATAGAGACGCATGTGGAATGGAGAGGGCTCAAAGCAACTTCACTTGTCCCAAATCAGTTCTAAATGTAGCTTCACAGGCCTTTGAAGACTTAAAGACTTTGGTATTTTTGTAATTTCGCCTTTGGGGACATTGTTGTCTTTATGCCTTTAGGGTTTCTCTTTGTAACACTAAACTTGCTTTCTTCTTCATTTTGCATTATTCACAAAAATTTGTAAGAAACACTCAAGCTTTTGATTTTGGTTATGGCCGAATTTCTTGTAAGGGAGGGATTCCCCTTTTCAAGTTTGAATCGACTTATCTAAGTTTAACAAACTTAGTGGCATCTCCATTTGCTAGTAAAGCACTCTGATTTCATGATTTGAGTTGTCATGGGCAACGTTTCATGGTGGTTTAGGGCTGATCTTGGATGGATTTTGTTCTTACAAAATCATTGATTAAGGTTCTTGGGCTTAAGAAAGAATACTTGGGGTTTGCTTGGTTTTCGAATGCAAGTGGGTTTCTTGTCAACATGAGTCATTCCACAACCTATATTCATGTTTGCTTTACAGAAACCCAACAATAATAACATGCTTAATCATCATCTATTATGCAAAATCAACACTTAAATACTTTCATGCACATAAACATAAATTATGTTTGGGTTTCATGCATTCAAATGGAAACCCAAAAATCATTCTTGATCCTTACCATATTCGACACTATCATGCATCATAAACATAAGTCATGCTTGAGTTTCATGAGTCCAAATGCTAAACCTTAAGAAACATGATTAAACTACTTAATTAGCTACAAAAATGAGACCACGAGGCTTACTTGCTTTAGTTTTCACTAGGAATTATAAAGAAAATTTCCAATTTTTTGATTTTGCAAAGCATGTGTGAGGACCAACAAAATGAAATTGAGGGCTGCTTAGTCGTGGAAATGAAGAGGGGAAAAAGAAAAATGAGGTTAAAATAGCTTAAGCCACAATTGGCTGGATATTTGTAGTTTAAATATACAAAATGTGAGGCCCAACATGCTAATTGTTTTCAATTTCTGTCACAGTACTGTAGCATGAAATTAAGGTCAAATTTGACTTAATTCCACACGAAATTTAGGAAAATTATTAATATGAAAGTTGTAGCCCTATGTCTAAGATTTCCAACAACACTTGAATAACTAAAAAACGATATGTGTAGCTCAAGATATCGTCAAAATACCGAAGGCTATTTACGAATACTGAAACTGAGAAATTAATCTGATCTCCCGGTTAAGGTTACACGGGTAATAAACCCACTTATACATGATTATATTTCATGTATGAACAAAATGACCATGATATCATCCTAATCGAGGTATTATATTTTTGGTGTATTTCTTCAGAAACCGGTAATTAAAATAAAATTTTCATTATATTGCAATTCTTCGAGATTGTATATGCTTAATTTTCTTTCATTCCACATTTTTGATAATCACACTTATAAGATAAATTTTAATATAAAAACCAGCAAATCATGATTATCACTCATAAGAAAATAACGTTAACATTTTGAAGCTTTAAGAATATAAGTAATATTGATAAAGATATGAAATCATTATACTAGAGTATCAAAATGCATAAGCAACATATATATGAATTCGACTTGAAAAAAATTAGGGTTGTCAAGAATATAAATAAATAATTGAAGAGGAAAAAACAAAGCGATAGATTTGTTATACTTTCGAGGAAGAAAAAAATAGATCTCTTATAGAATCTAGTGCTGATAACGTGTTAAATAATAAAAGCAAAGAAAATTTTATAAATATAAATATAATAAATATTTTTCAACCATATAATTATGAACTCATTCTCTCATTTTTTTTTATTCATATATCAATTATGTACAACTTCTTAATTTAAAAATATATATATATAAGCATAAATTAAAAATTATTTTCAATTTTAAAATTCTCTACTTCGACATATCACCCTACTTCATAACTTTTATACTTAGACTAATCAGCCTGTTATATACAGTCCCTATATTATTTTTAATATAAACATCCGTTATATTATTTTTAATATAAACAACATGATTCATTATTTCTCTTCTTCCCTACCTCACAACTTCTCAACTTCACTACTTCAAGCCTGTTCAGCCAGTTTCCAGCCAATTTCCTATTTCACTACTACCAAAACCCAATCCAAAATCCAAAATCTAATTGATTGCATCATTGACTACTTCTCTATTTCTCTACTACCAAAACCAATCCAAAACCTAATTGATTGAAGTCAATTTTCAGAGAGAGAGAAGCGCATGAGAGGAAAAAAAAATGAAACAATAGAGAAAGAGACGCACATGACAGAAAACAGAGCTAGAAACCAGAGAGCTTACCTTCAAACCAGGTAGAGAGAGCTTCGAACCAGAGGCGAAGAACACAAATGTGAATTGATCGTAATTTTTTCGAACCAGAGGAGAATGCAAATGATGAAAACAGAGCTTCAAACCTAGAATAATTTATACATGTTTTTTTAATGTATTGACCCCAAACGACAACGTTTTGGAGGTATTTTATATCCCCAAAACATTTTCGTTTAGGAGGCAGGAAAAAAAATGGCCTCTGCATGAGGCGGTCACCTCAGACCGTATCGCATGAGACGGCCGCCTCACACCTAACGAAGCAGCCAAACTGTAAAACTCACTTGAGGCGAACGCTTTAATGCGCCATCACCGAGAGACGGTGACTCGGCGCCTGGAGGTGTTGGATAATTGTGACCCATAGCATTACTATTTGTAAAAGACATTATGATTTTTTGTACAAATTAACTATGTGACAAATGAAATTTCCATTTTATCATTTTTTAATTAGATTACTTGAATATATATAAAAGATAAAAGTCCTTATGATTAGTTCCGGATTATAAGATATGAGACAATATCAATCCACCAAAGGTTTAATCATTAAATATCACTAGTCATAGTATTATCGAGACTGGACATCGATAATGCGGAACATACTAGTATTACACTTGTGCGCGTTATGGAAGCGTAATAGCATAGTTCTCATATATTTGGGTATTGGATACTCATGCAAGTGTAATAGGAGGTTTTGTTTACCAATGGTACGAAAACAGCTTCGCTCTGGATAGACCCCTCGGAATCATATTGGTAGTATGACTATGTGTCTATGGGAATCCGAATCAGGGTAGGTGTATTTGGTCTTAACTTGAGACTTGCATCGTTAATACTTGCGATAATCAGTACGCTTTGGTTTTGGTTGTCCAGGACTTTAACAGGTTCTGTGTACGCCTCTTCTGGGTTTATTGAGAATCATAGTGTATTGGGTGTGATGTCAAGATGGAAGTATCACTTCAGTCATATGGAGATGATGATCACGCAGGGATACAGAACTGATACTCTAATATGTTACAACTATCGGGATAATATGACATGGTCATGATTATCCGATTAAAGAGACTAGTTGCTAGTGATCCGATATATGCTTCGTACGAGGCATACACTATTCCAGCCCCAGGCCTAGCATGTGACATCCGATACTAGATCGCAATACGCAATACTTAGTATACTACGCCTGTTATAGATTATGTATTCCTTAAAAGGTTATTTCTGGAGAATTGGGTAGGCACGGTGTTTTGCTAGAAGCCAACCATGTCTTGTAAATCGGTAAGAATGTGGTACCGGGTACGCACGTATTCAGATAGTCCGACGACCGAATTTACTTCCAACATATCCAGGGATCTCATTGGTCGCTTCCCAAAGATTCACCGATGACGTTTGGCTCGAACAGAATTAATTTAGAATTAATTATGAGAGAGAGAAAATTAATCTATGATTAATTACGGCAAGAATTTATCTCGGATAAAATTCAATAAGAAGAGAGAGAACGATTAATTTGGAATTAATCGATTAAATAATATATTCGATATATTAAATGAAATTAGATTTCATAGTGGAATTAAAATTAGATTTTAATTCGGGCAAACGAATTAATTTAGAATTAATTCGTAAGCGACTTTAATTATGTCGCAACGACAAATTCGTTAATTTGGAATTAAACGAACCTGAGCCCGAGCGAAGTTGCGCCACTTGACTTACATCACAAGTTTGACTAGTGATGGAAGTCGTTATTTGGTTAAATGTAAACTTGGTTTAACTTGTAAAATACTCCAACCAATCTCTACACACTTTGTGTTTGTTTATTCATTTTTTTGAATGACTAATACCAAATCTTGGATTTGGTATATAACAATTTGAATTTTGGAAATCATTTACACACAACACAAAAATTGAAACAATTCTCTCTCTCTCCCAAGGCCAAAGCTGAGAGCTTCCTCTCCAAAGTAAGAAATTTTGTTGTAATTTTTCTTCATTGCTAGCACACAAAGGAGTCATCAAATGTGATAGGGGTTTCCTTGAGTTTGGAATTCAAAGATCATAGCTTGGAGCTCATCATTCATACAAATGAGGGCTTGAAGCACTTCTCAATGAGGCAAAATTTTTGTTATCTACACATCCACCTATGCCGATCAATGTAAGTAATTTTTCCGCAAACTTCGTTGATTATTCACACATGATTTCATCTTAATAGATCCTTGGCATTTTCTAGGTGAACCCAACAATGGTATCAAAGCCAATTTTAAGCATGAAATATTTAGGGTTCATAAACTATAATTTGGGGCTTTTATGATTTATGCATGATTTCTTGAAATTGATGATATGGTTGAGCTTAGATTATGATAACTTAGAGTTATGCATGATTAATTTTGAGAAAATGAATTGGATAAATTTTCCCCTAATTTACATAGCTTGGCCGAATGTAGAACTGTAGGACACAGAAATCGGCGACGTTGTTCTAGGCTCGCGGCCTAGTTGGGAGTACGGAATAGCTCGCGGGGAACTAAACTGGAGAAATAACATGGAGTCGCCACCCGGTGTGAACCGGGAAAATGTGATTTAAGGCCGCACTCACCCCTCGCAAGGGAAGACCTCAAACTGTTGGGTTCGGAATGGTCCCTTACTTATGTCACTTGTAATGATATGATTTATGCAATAAACTAACCGAATCTACTCAACATGTATGCTCAAAGGTAACTTCGATCCAGTCCACATTCATCAAAATAAATCCTATGACTAAGTTCGCATGCTTGGAAATAAGTCTTTAGACGAAAAATACACAATATCACACAATGAGCACATTGAACCATTAAACCAAAATAAACAAATAACTATTTAAACATAAACATAAACTAAACAAAATATCATGCATAAAAATAACCTAATCATGCTTTGAAAATAAATAATAAATTAGGCTAATGCATGCTTTAAATAATAAATATCCTACGAACTACATCATGCTCAAATACAAGTTTGGATGAAATGAAATATGTGTCTCTCAAGTGGTACGTTGCGTTGTATCCCGAGTACAAACCGCACTACCGTCCATTCGGATTCGGCTACGGAATTTAAGTCTGGGTTTCCATCCGATATACCACAAAATGGAACACTTATTCCGCCTATCCAACATTCACATCATGCCTCAACAAACGACTCTCATGCGATAATATTTTAAAATAAATAAAATAAATGAAAGATAATAAATAAAAAGGTGCCCTCAGGTCTAACCTCTTTTATCGTCTCACGAAAGCGCGTTACACGGTCGTTGGAAGGGTGGATGATCCGCACTCTTCCGGTTCACTAACTCGACGTCTTTCCTCGCTGTTTCGCTATTTGGGCTGCTGTTTTCACTCTATTTCACTGCTATTTCACTGCTGTTTGATGGGACTGTTTTGAGCTGTGGTTATGGACTGTTTCAAGGCTGAAAACTGGGCAGTTTATGCGGCAGTTCCGGGGTGTTTTTTGGATGGTTTTAAGGGTCTATTTGTGCGGTGAACAGTGCAGTGTAGGGAAGGGCTTTTGCGGCAGTTGATGGGCTGTGCAGTGGGGATGTTTGGTGAGGGGAAGGGCTGTTGAAGGTGGCTAGGCGTGAAGTGTTTGAGGGGGCTGGTGCGTGGCTTTGAAGGCTGTGAATGGGGCGTGCTCACGGTATTTGTGGAATCGGTTGAGGTGAGGGTCTTTAGGGCTTTTGTGGTGATGGTGCCGTGTTTCCCTTGGCTGGCTACTGCTTCACGTCAAAATTGCATCCAAGTCAAGACTGCATGCACTGATTTTGTGGCTTTTTATGTCGGTGAATGAAGGTTATTGTTTTTTTTTATTTAGAGTGAGAAGGAAGACGACAGTGTGTGTGAGAAAGCTATCTTGGGCTTGAGTGTTCCGTGAGTCAGTTGGCTGGAGAGGCGTGAGTGGAGGGAGAGTTGTTTGCGTGAGTGGAGGGTGTTGATGCGTCAGCGTAAGGACGTGAATGAGGGCTGTTTAGTGTTAGGGTTTGTGGTTCCTTTTGGCCGAGAGAGTGGAAAGAGGCGTGAAGGTGCTTAGGTTATTTTCTTTGTCTTTTCGTGAGAATGAGCTAGGGTAGGATGTGTTGGTGAAGGGTTATTTTTATAGGCAAATGGATGGGTTTATCCTTGTTTGAGAAGGAAATGATTTGTGCATTAATGGGGGAATATTTTAATTATTGTGTGATAAGGAAAATCTTCTTAAATTAGGGAGGTGATTTGATTTAATTTGATTTATTCTCTTTTAGTTAGGGATATGATTTGATTTAATTAGGAAGGTGAATTATTTAGATTTATTTAATTTAGGCATGTGATTTATTTAAATTAGGAAGGTGATTTAATTTGATTTAATTGGATTTAATTTAATTTAATTTGATTTGATTTAATTTGTGACATATGTTTTAAATGTTTTAATTATTTGGATTGGGCTTGGGCGAAATGGGCTTGGTGTGTGGTTTGGTGTGTGGGCTAGGTGTATGGTTTATGGGGTTTTGGGCTAAGGGTGTGTTTTAAAACGGAGGTCCAACAAGCGAATCCGAAGCTAATCCAGCGATTTAAATCCAACAATGTGTCAATTCTTGACTCTTCCTTCCGACGTCCGTTTCCCGCGGCTTCCACAATTTGTGGAATCGGTTGAGGTGAGGGTCTTTAGGGCTTTTGTGGTGATGGTGCCGTGTTTCCCTTGGCTGGCTACTGCTTCACGTCAAAATTGCATCCAAGTCAAGACTGCATGCACTGATTTTGTGGCTTTTTATGTCGGTGAATGAAGGTTATTGTTTTTTTTTATTTAGAGTGAGAAGGAAGACGACAGTGTGTGTGAGAAAGCTATCTTGGGCTTGAGTGTTCCGTGAGTCAGTTGGCTGGAGAGGCGTGAGTGGAGGGAGAGTTGTTTGCGTGAGTGGAGGGTGTTGATGCGTCAGCGTAAGGACGTGAATGAGGGCTGTTTAGTGTTAGGGTTTGTGGTTCCTTTTGGCCGAGAGAGTGGAAAGAGGCGTGAAGGTGCTTAGGTTATTTTCTTTGTCTTTTCGTGAGAATGAGCTAGGGTAGGATGTGTTGGTGAAGGGTTATTTTTATAGGCAAATGGATGGGTTTATCCTTGTTTGAGAAGGAAATGATTTGTGCATTAATGGGGGAATATTTTAATTATTGTGTGATAAGGAAAATCTTCTTAAATTAGGGAGGTGATTTGATTTAATTTGATTTATTCTCTTTTAGTTAGGGATATGATTTGATTTAATTAGGAAGGTGAATTATTTAGATTTATTTAATTTAGGCATGTGATTTATTTAAATTAGGAAGGTGATTTAATTTGATTTAATTGGATTTAATTTAATTTAATTTGATTTGATTTAATTGTGACATATGTTTTAAATGTTTTAATTATTTGGATTGGGCTGGGCGAAATGGGCTTGGTGTGTGGTTTGGTGTGTGGGCTAGGTGTATGGTTTATGGGGTTTTGGGCTAAGGGTGTGTTTTAAAACGGAGGTCCAACAAGCGAATCCGAAGCTAATCCAGCGATTTAAATCCAACAATGTGTCAATTCTTGACTCTTTCCTTCCGACGTCCGTTTCCCGCGGCTTCCACAATTAAAGAGGTAGTGTCTCTATACGAGACTCATCATCGGGACTTACATGCAAAAATGTAGTGCCTAGAAGAACCCTAAATGCTCATTGTGTTTTTTGATTTTAGACCATTGGATGTGTTTAAATGCATGAGTATATTGATTTGTGATTTAATTGGATTGGAATCAAAATTGGATGTAAAAATGCATGAAAACCGTGAGCTATGTAAGCATGGAATGAGTTGATTTTGCTTCAATTGTGTTGGACATGAATTGAACTTATTAAAGCATGATTAATTAGGTAAATTGGTGTTTTGGAAATATTAATTTAACTAATTAATTATTGCTAATACAATTTAATTAAAAAAATTGTGATATTTGGAATATTGTAATTAAATAAATTAGTCTTCAATTTGGAATTGGGCTAAAATTATTGTATTTGGGCTTAATGGGCTTGGTTGGGCCAAGTTGGTCTAGGACAATTGGATTGGATCCAAATTGGGCCTAAAACCATTCCATAAAGTCCAAATATAATTAATGGGCCTTTAAATATTTAATTGGGTCTAATGGGCTAAAATTAATTTTATGGCAAATGGTGATTCTTTATTGGGCTTTGGTTGCCAAAGTCCATGCCTTAAGAAATTAATTAAAGCAGATTGGATTTTAATTAAGTTGACATTGGATGTTAATTGGGTCTTTGAGACCCATTAAGATTGAATTTAGAATCTAAGTCTAAAAGGCACATAATTAAGTGTAATTATTTAATTTATAATTAAATATGAATTAGTATTGAATATGAATTAAATTGGATTTAATATTGTAGTTCGATATAATTCAAGAATTCGTACTTTGAGTACTTATTCTTAAACGAGTTGGACTCGCGCAAATCAAATTGTTGTTTGAACATTTGATGATCATTAATTCAAAGATTAATTAATTGGATTAGATTGATTGAATAACATGTTTTGTGTGAATACATGGATGTATTGTATGAATAATGTATATCGGATGGATATTAGATGGGTGAGGGCAATTTTGGAAATTGTTGTAATAAATTTAGAATTTATTAAATTGGACCTGCGTGTCCAACCTTTATCTCTTGACTCTTTGTACTTCTCTTCTCACCAATTTCCCTCAATGTAAATGAGGTTTCTTTATTGTAGTATGTAATTGGGTAGAAGTAAGTATAGTGCTAGCCGGGAGAGAAGAAATTGAGAGATTTGTTCTAGGAACAATTTGTTCAATATCCATCCGCATATCGTTATTATTTATTTCGCGCCTTATTATGCTTTTAGAATACATGCTTAAGGGTGTATGATGAGACCTAATCAAAGATTATAAATTGGTTGCCAATTTACGCGAAAAACCCTCAAACAGATATTAAGCGAATTCCTTCCATTGAGTAGTTCTCTCTCAAGTTCCATGATTGGCATTGGTTTGTTGGCCAAAGTCAAGATCAATGTCCATCACGGATGTGTTTGAACCACGAAAGCTTTGTTCCATATCGCATGTCGTGGGCAAGTTGTGATTTGTTGGCCAAAGTCAAGGTCACTTCTTGTTCATCGACGTGGATTACGAAGCTTTCTCACTGTCAATGGGTCCCGCTTAACTGGAATCATTAAGCTTGTTGAGCCAAAGCCAAGGCTTATTTGATTCAGAGGAAAAGGTTAGGAAAATATATTGGATATATTGGCATATATATTATATATATATTTCGGACTTGGAGGTCCACCTACCGGATCTAGGAATTGGATGAGATCCAATTGATCTTAGAGATCTACCTAGTTAAATATCATACAGCTTGTTGGCCAAAGTCAAGGTTGTGTGTTATTTAACGGGATCCTAGTCCACTAGGAAACTAGGTTTCCCCAGTACTCAACAGAGGGTTAGAGGCTCACCGAAAAATAGTGGGAGGCTAGTATTGAATTTGCAATTTCGTTCAAATACTTGCCAATATGCGCTTTCAAATTATTTTCGTCATTTTATATATTTATTAGTTGGACTAATATTTTATTATTTTATTGTAACAGTTGGACTGTACCCAAAAATCGTTAATTAAATAGTTAGACTATTGCAATTAACATGGCGGGAAATATCAACGTTAGTGACATTATCATAGGCAAAAATGTCTTTAATGGTGCGAACTTTCCTGATTGGGATATGAACCTCAAGATTGTCCTGGGGGCCGAGAAGATGCTCTATACGATAGAGAGACCTCTTGGGCCTAAGCCCATAATTAAGCAGCCGCTTGAGCTTGAGCTTTGGAAGACTCATAGCGATGACAACTCAATTGCTCAATCCGTCATGCTCGCTGCAATGACCCTTCAATTTCGTCGCCAGAACAATGGATTGGATCCTTATACTATGATTGCAAAATTGAAGGACCTTCATCGATCTAACCTTAGATCGCAAAGGTATGAATTGAAGAAGAAGCTCTTTCGCTCTCGAATGTCATAGGGTACATCTGTCGAGCACCATGTGTCGCAGATGATGCTGACATCGAACAGCTGGGTCAGCTAGGCATAACCTTTGAGGCTGAGACTTCTGTAGATTTGATCTTGCAGTCTCTTACTGACAACTGGAGCGAGTTCATCATGAACTACAATATGATGAACCAAAACCATACTCTTGGAGATTTGATGGCAATGCTGCTTGAAGTAGAAAAGAGCTATTAAAGGACAAAAAGCGCGAGGCGCACTTCGCTTCGACATCTCAGTCTGCCAAGGCTTAGCCAAAGGCTACTGGAGGCGTGAAGCAGAAGAAGAGAAAGGGCAAGGCCAAATCATCAAAGTCTTCTGGGAAGGCAAATACAAATCCCAATATGTCTGCCTACAGTGTGGCAAACGGGGTCACTAAAAGCATGACTGCCGTGAGTACAAGGCAAGGCGCACATGAAGGAAATCAAAGTGGGCAAGGTTCCGACTTCAGGTATGTTTGTTATTGAAATAAACATGTCTAATTCTAGTTTTAAAAATTGGATTTTTGATTCTGGATGTGGTACTCATATATGTACTGATGTGCAGGATCTGCAGATTAGCAGGAGACTGACTTCAGGAGAGATAGACCTCCGAGTTGGTAATGGGACTAGAGTTGCCGTTTTGGCTGTTGGGACTTATATTTTGGAACTGCCCTCGGGGCATGTACTTACTTTATCAGACTGTTATTATGTACCTAGTTTGACTAGGAATATTATTTCTATATCTTGTTTAGCCCAATGTAGGCATACTTTTGTATTCAGAAACACATGGTGTTTTGTTTATAAAAATGATATTGAGATATGTAGTGCTGATGTTAATAATGGTCTTTATATTTTGAATATAAATCAATCTCAAACATATAACGTAACAAACAAAAGGTTTAAATTAAGTAACAAAAATGAAACTTATATGTGGCATTGTCGTCTGGGACACATTAACAAGACTCGCATATACACACTTTCGAAGAGTGGGTACTTGGACGGATTTGATCCAAATTCATATGACGTCTGCGAATCTTATTTATTAGGCAAAATGTCTAAAACACCTTTTAGAGGTGAAGGTGCACGTGCCACCGAACTGTTAGCCCTCGTTCATAGTGACGTGTGCGGGCCCATGTCTAGCCAGGCTAGAGGTGGATATGAATACTTCGTAACCTTTTACGGATGATGCATCGCGTTATGGTTATGTGTATCTTATGAGACACTAGTCGGAAACTTTTGAGAAATTCAAAGAGTTTCGACACGAAGTAGAAAAAAAGACCGGCAAAATTATTAAAACATTACGGTCAGACCGTGGTGGAGAATACTAAAGCAATGAGTTTCTCGATTACTTGAAATAGTATGGTATTCTTTCACAGTGGACTCCTTCCGGAACACCTCAATTAAACGATGTGTCCAAACGGAGAAACCGAACTTTGTTGGACATGGTAAGGTCTATGATGAGTCGCACAGAGCTACCAATTTCCTTTTAGGAATATGCATTGACAGTGCAATACTTATTTTGATTAAGGTTCCGTCAAAGTCTGTTCAACAGACTCCATATGAAATATGGACAGGAAAGAAATCGGGTTCTCATTCCTGAAGATTTGGGGATGTTGGGCATACGTTAAACGTTTGGATGGTACCAAACTAGAACCCAAATCAGATAAGTGTCTACTTGTAGGTTATCCTAGGGAAACCAAAGGATATTACTTCTACCACCCACAAGAGAACAAAATATTTATTGCTCTACATGCGGTTTTCCTCGAAAAGGAATTCCTAAATGCAGTGGTAAGTGGGAAGAAAGTAGAACTCGATGAAAATCATAGTGATATTGTTCCTGGCAGCGATTCCTTAACGGAACACAAACATGTCATCAGGGATGAGACTGTACCACAATCTTCTAATACACAAGAATCGCGTAGGTCAGAGAGAGTCAGAAAATAACCTGAGAGGTATGTGTTTCTGATCTCACCTCATGTGGATATTAATCTTATTGAGGATGACGAGCCGGCTACATATGAGGAAGTGATACAAGGTATCGACTCCGGTTTATGGCAAGATGCCATGAAATCTGAAATGGATTCCATGTACACCAACCAAGTTTGGACACTGGTTGATGCACTAGAAGGCGTAAAGCCTATTGGTTGCAAATAGGTCTTCAAGAAGAAGACCGACATGGATGGCAACATACAAACATACAAATTTATGCTTGTAGCGAAAGGGTATCGTCAACGATATGGTGTCGATTACGACGAAACTTTTTCACCTGTTGCCATGATTAAATCCATTCGGATAATGCTTGCTATTGCTACATATTTCGATTATGAAATATGGCAGATGGACGTCAAAACCGCTTTCCTTAACGGATACCTTTTGAAGGATGTTTATATGCAACAGCCTGACGGTTTCGTCATACCAAAACATGCAAACAAAGTTTTCAAGTTAAATCGATCCATTTCTTGGAACCAACGTTTTGATGAGATCATAAAAGAATATGATTTCGTTCAAAACGAGAATGATCCTTGTGTATATAAGAAGGTTAGTTGGAGCGCACTAACATTCATTGCCCTCTACGTAGATGATGTATTGCTTATTGGAAATGACATTCCCATGCTACATTCGGTGAAAGCTTAACTTTCAATAAAATTCTCCATGAAAGATCTTGGAGAAGCAGCCTTTATTCTGGGAATAAAGATCTACCGGGATAGATCTAGAAAGCTGCTTGGACTCTCCCAGAGCACGTACAGTGATAAAATGTTGAATCGATTCAACATGGATCAGTCTAAGAGGGGATTGTTGCCAGTGTCACATGGCGTCACTCTATCTAAGGACATGTGTCCTAAAACTCAAGATGAGAGAGACAACATGAGTCGGATCCCGTTCGCGTCTGCAGTCGGATCGATCATGTATGCCATGATATGTACGCGACCTGATGTCTCGTATGCTTTGAGCATTTGTAGTCACTATCAGACTGATCCAGGTGATGGTCATTGGGTTACGGTTAAGAACATCCTTAAGTATCTTAGACGAACTAAGGATCCTTTCTTAATCTATGGAGATGGAGAACTTGAGGTAACTGGATTTACTGATGCAAGTTTCCAAACCGATAAAGACGACTGTAAGTCGCAATCCGGGTACATATTTTGTTTGAACAACGAAGTAGTGAGCTGAAAATCTTCCAAGAAAAAGACTGTTGCCGATTCAACAACAGAAGCGGAATACATCGCTGCAGCTGAGGCAAATGGGATATTGTTGGACAATTGTGACCCATAGCATCACTATTTGTAAAAGATATTGTGGTTTTTTGTACAAATTAACCATGTGACAAAGGAAATTGCCATTTTATCATTTTGTAATTAGATTACTTGAATATATATAAATGATAAAAGTCTTTATGATTAGTTCCGGATTATAAGATATGAGACAATATCAATCCACCAAAGGTTTAATCATTAAATATCCCTAATCGTAGTATTATCGAGACTGGACATCGATAATGCGGAATAGACTAGTATTACATTTGTGTGTGTTATGGAAGCGTAACATCATAGTTCTTATATATTTAAGTATTGGATACTTATGCAAGTGTAATATGAGGTTGTGTTTACCGATGGTATGGAAACAGCTTCGCTCTGGATAGACCCCTCGGAATCCCATTGGTAGTATGACTATGTGTCTATGGGAATCCGAATCAGGGTAGGTGTATTTGGTCTTAACCTGAGACTTGCATCGCTAATACTTGCGACAATCAATACGCTTTGGTTTTGATCGTCTCAGACTTTAACAGGTTCTGTGTACGCCTCTTCTGGGTTTATTGAGAATCGTAGTGTATTGGGTGTGATGTGAAGATGGAAGTATCACTTCAGTCATATGGAGATGATGATCACGCAGGGATACAGAACTGGTACTATATTATGTTGCAACTATCGGGATAATATGACAAGGTCATGATTATCCGATTAAAGAGACTAGTTTCTAGTGATCCGATATATGCTTCGTACGGGACAAACACTATTCCAGCCCCAGGCCTAGCATGTGACATCCGATACTGGATCGCAATACGCAATACTTAGTATACTACGCCTGTTATAGATTATGTATTCCTTAAAAGGATATTTCTGAAGAATTGGGTAGGCACGGTGCTTTTCTAGAAGCCAACCATGTTTTGAAAATCGGTAAGAACATGGTACCGAGTACGCACGTATTCGGATAGTCCGACGACCAGATTTACTGCCAACATATTCAGGGATCTCATGGGTCGCTTCCCAAAGATTCCTTAATGACGTTTGACTCGAACATAATTAATTTAGAATTAATTATGAGAGAGAGAAAATAAATCTAGGATTAATTACGGCAAGAATTTATCTGGGATAAAATTCGATAAGAAGAGAGAGAACGATTAATTTGTTTCAAGTTTTAAGTTTTTTTGTTTCAAGTTTTTAAAAAAGTCATATGAATCAAGGCCCCAGTCTTTGATCGCATGCCGGTCCATACACATGGATCCAATCAAGCTCCATACCCGACCCATTTCAAGATCCCCAAACCTCTTCTCTCGGAATCCAAAACCCACCAAATCAAATCCCTCTTCATGCGCAATCCTCATCGCGTTATCAACGGCCACTCTCATCACGCTAATCTCCTGCTACTACGTGTTCATCCACGCCGCTAAACCTAGACAGCCTCCAAATTCTGTCAAATACGGCGCCGTAATCGACGCGGGCAGCACGGGGACGAGAATCCACGTGTTCAGTTACGACGCGGAGAGCGATTAGTTTGATTTTGAATTGGGTAGCATGAGGGTGAATCCCGGTTGTCGTCGTTTGCTGAGAATCCGAGGAATGCGGGGGATTCGTTGACGGAGTTGGTGGATTTTGGGAAGAGGAAAGTGCCGGTGGAGTTTTGGGGGGAATCTGAGATTAGGTTGATGGCGACCGCCGGGTTGAGGTTGCTGGATGTCGATGTTCAAGAAACATTTTGGGCTCGTGTCGACGAGTGCTTAGGGATTCTGGGTTTAGGTTCAGAGATGATTGGGCAACTGTGATTACAGGTATGTTTTGGTGAGAATTAGATTAAATGAGAATGGGAAAATGTATTCAGATGATAATGGGGATGATGATGATTGAGTTTTGTTTGTTATAATTATAGCATAAAAAACTTGGTTTAGTTGACATATAATTTTAATCGAAATGCATATTTATTGAAAAATAATAATATAATACTAGCATTGACATGTTTGTTTGTTTGTTTTTTGTTTCTATTTGAATCTGAATGTTGCATGCTATGAATGTGTTAGGTTCTGATGAGGGTGTGTATGCTTGGGTTGTTGCGAATTATGCACTCGGTACTCTTAGAGGTGATCCTTTGGAAACTACTGGGATTATTGAACTTGGTGGTGCCTCTGCTCAGGTATAGTTTCTATATTCCTCTTTTAAGAACTTTCAAAAATTTGGAATGGACAATGACACTCGTACTTGCCAAATGATATATGAAACATGGGTTTGAATAGCTGGCGTGCTTTGTTTCAGGTAACCTTTGTTTCAACTGAGCCATTGCCTCCGGAGTTTTCACGTACTATTAAATTTGGGAATGTCACTTACAATCTCTACAGCTACAGTTTTCTTCATTTTGGCCAGGTGACTGTTGTCTATATTACTTGTATTCTTTTGGAAGCATCAATGTCATTTTCTTCATTGCTATTATGTGTTTCCGAGCATCGAACTAAGCTAAATATTTATTTTTTATTGTTTTCATGAATCAGAATTACTACACAAGGTTCATAGGGGGTTAATATGTTCTATTATTTCCTTAATCCTGTTTTTCCGCCACTGTTATTGATTGTTAGATATTGATGGGTTGGCATGAAAATGGGTTGTGCTCGAGTGTCAAGCCTCTAGTGCTCCACCAAATAATGCTTCGATGTTTTTACCTGCTTTACAGGTTGTCCTAGGGAACTGACAGTTTTAGGCTTGTGAATAAATTTACGAAAAGAAGCATGATAATTGTTGTCTCTGGTGTAATTTCTAATTCCTTAGATGTTGTGGAACTTCAATTTTTTCCCCGATGTATTGGGAATAACCAATGCTAAAACTGCATTTACTTGAGTTGAACCGATTTAAGTTTTTGGCTGTTTGGATAATCTTGTTTAACGGGTGAGTTGTGAGGTTTGAGTTAGATTTCTTGTTACCATTTTTCTAGCAGTTGTGAACAGCACACAATCATATAGTTTTCCTGCTAATATGTGAATTGTCTTTGTGAACTTGACCACTTTCAGTTAATAGTCTTCAGATACAGTATTGTATGTTTGAATATTTTGAAGAAAGCTATAATTTATTTCATCTATGGTGTTCAAATGTGATATATCAGTTTGTAACTTTTTCATTTTGCAGAATGTTGCATTTGAGACATTGAGGGAATCACTTTCTTCAGGAGATTTTAACACGGGTAACTATACAAGCCTTAGGTTTCAGCATAATCTTTTGATATATTTACTTTATCAGTTATCATTGACTATAAATTGTAAAATGTTAACCATGCCTTAAACTCTGCATCAAAATCACTCATGCCGAACTGTATTTAAGTAGCCTTCCAAGTCTTGTAAAGTTGTCTTAATAGAAAATCTTCTGCTAGTGAGAAGAATCAATGTTACTGTATCTGTCTTTTGCTATTAGATTGACACTTAAGATTAATTTTTGTGTCAACCAAACAACAAATTGGGAAAAGAAAAGTTTTGGAAAATTGCTTATCTGCTTTCTTTCTTTTTTGTTTTTTTTTTTTTTAAATCGTTTGAAACCCCACCGTCAAACCAGCCCTTCCGGGCTTAAGCGGAACAGGTAAAACCCTCGGCTGTCCCAGACTCTTACAAGAAATGCACTTCCTGGATTCGAACCCAGGACCTCAAGGTGAGATCTCGAGCCCTACACCACCAAGCCACCCCCCTTGGGGGACTTATCTGCTTTCTTTGTTTAGCCGCTATTGCAACCATAAGAGCGTAGCACCTTTTTTGGATTCTTGTTCAAGTTGTTTAGCTCAAGATGCTTGCTAGTACATAAAACGTTTCTCTTGTTCTGCAGTCCTAACTGAGGTTATTTATTCTTTGATTTGGTTTACACATAGAATCTGCAATTTCTTGATCTGTGTGGAAATATGATATTCATTGATCATTATATTAATGCAGCTGCAGAGCCTCTGCAGAAGGGAATATATGTAGATCCATGTTCTCCTAAAGGGTACTTGCACCGTGCAGAGTCATCGACAGGTTCTTTGGCTGCAAAGATTAAATTATCTACTCTTCAAGCTGGGGGTAATTTTTCAGAATGCAGATCTGCTGCATTAACACTGTTACAAAAAGGAAAAGGTTAAAATTCTCTCAGAGCAACCATATATCATTACTCAGGTTCTTTTCAACAGCAGTAATGACTGTCATCTTTTTTTTCCTGTTGCAGAGAAATGCTCGTATAAAAGCTGCTATTTGGGATCAACATTCATGCCAAAGCTTCAGGGAAAGTTTTTCGCCACTGAAAATTTCTTCCATACATCAAAGGTATTTATCGTTCGTTTTGATAGGTGAACATTTTTTGTTTTTCCATTTCATTAGATTTCTTGTTTCAAATGTCTATATGGCACCATTTGCAAGAAATGATTGAGCTTCCATGTGGCAAATATGTTGCATGTAGATGCACGTTTTACATTATTTATCAACCCTTTTGTTTATACTTAAACCCTCTGCTTGCTTAGTTTTTTGGGTTGCGCCAAAGGGCTTTTCTTTCTCATCTGCTGAAGGCTGGAGAACAATTCTGTGGAGAGGATTGGTCAAATTTGAAAAAGAAACACCAGTCACTTGATGATGAAGATCTGCTGCGCTATTGTTTCTCTTCAGCATATATTGTGGCCTTACTCCATGACAGTCTTGGAATTTCTTTGGATGATAAAAGGTACATCATTTTTACTTGTCAAGTGGAGCATCATGAAGCACATTTAATTAACCTTGTATCATTTTCGTCCTAAACAAATCAAACTCAAGAACTTGCGTAGGGAATTGTTAACAATTTTAGCTTTATATCATTACTTGGTACTGTAAGTTGGTGAAAACCTATTGACTGGAATTACTGTTGAACAGGATTGTGTTTGCAAACCAGGTGGAAAACATCCCCCTTGATTGGGCATTGGGAGCTTTCATTTTGCAAAGCACTGCCGACTTGGTAATTCACATCCTAGCTGGATTTCCGCCATTATCAACGATGACTCACCCACGCTTCTCTCTGTAATTGCCATTTCAATATTGTTGATGCTTGTAGCATGGTCCATATCGAAGTGGAGGAAGCCCCAGTTAAAGACAATTTACGATCTAGAAAAAGGACGATATATAATCAGTCGTATCAATAGGTGATAGCACTGTAGAAGTGATAAATCAATTTTATTGGTTTTGCAGATCTTGGGAGGGCAAAAGCCATGTAACCATAGTCCTTAAACCAAACTTGTATGCTACCGAGTCTGCTGCAAAGGTCACCTCACACCACCTGTCTTAAGGTGAGATTGTATATTGTGTGGTTTCAGCAAGGTAGAAAATTTTAGATTCCCAATGTTGTATTTTAGAGAGAGCACAAATTGCAAATTATTATTATCCTGATTAATAATAGGTGAATCATTGTGATGTGAACTTATGCATACATATAGATGCATGGTATTGGTACCAAAGTTTGGATAACCTGAATTAGTACAAAATTGATTTTGTTTTTATTATGCTATTGTTCCCAAGACAACTAAAACAGTTTGTCAAATGAAGGGAAATCATCTACGATATACATAGGTTTTAGTGAAAGTGTAGATCACCACTAAGGATTTTTAGCAATGACACTAGTACATAGGTTTTTTTTGTTTAGTATCAATCAACCACTTTCCCGTTAATGACGCATATATATATATATATATATATAGACACACAAACACACATATACATATGTATATGTATTGTTGTCTGTCAGAAAATCCTTATATATCGTATTGCCTTTTATACTCATTAAACATAAAGTCTTTCGAAAGCCCGTACTAAACAGACTCAAAAGCTAAGTTTATGAAGCGTATCTGTGTTGGGTTTCTACGGTCTAATCGGGATCGTTTTAAGCAATGAAACAATATGCGAATACATCAAGGAGGTGCGTAATACTCACAATGATCGGTTGAGCGATGCGAAGAACAACAAAACTTCAAGCTTTTCTCCTCCAAGGCTCACGGCAGTGACTGGTTTTTGCTCCTCCAAATTCGGCCATGGACTCCATTGATGCTCCAAGCTCCAAGCTTCTCAAATGGTGATTCCAAGCTCACAAGTGCAGTTCCCTATCACCTCCGCAAGACCCCGGAAGTGTGCTAGCACTAGGTAATTTTTTGCCACAAAAATCACCTTGCTTCTCCTTGCCATTCACGACAAAACTAGTGAAGAGAAGAAGAAAATTCAGCCCCTTGGGCGTGAAGGAGAGAGGAGAAGAAGTGAGAGAGTGTGTTATGTTATTGTTATTTGAAATGTGTATCTAATACGCAAATTAAAAAAGTCAAATACCAGTAAATTGGATAAAGGTAAATGGCTTTTAATTCTTCCAACAACTACTATCAATCGCATCAAAAGCAAGTTGTCACATCAATTGATTGACTAGTGATTTGATGCTTGATGTGACTTGTGGGCCGCACTTGAATTCAAAATGCGAATGCGCCCGCAAACACTCCCGGGCTCGGGTTCGCTAATTCCAAATTAACAAATTTTCCGTTGCGACGTAATTAAATAATTATGCCTAGCAAAATCAATATTCACGTCGCTAACGAATTAATTCTAAATTAACTCGTTTGCCCGAATTTAAATCTAATTTCAATTCCGCGTCGAAATCCAATTTCGTATAATATATCGAATATATTATTTTATCGATTAATTCCAAATTAATCGTTCTCTCTTTTAATAATATTTTATCCCAGATAAATTATCTCCGTAATTAATCCCATATTAATTTTCTCTCTCATCAAATTAATCTCAGATTAATAAAGTGCGAGTTATACGTTATCGGTGAATCTTCGGGAAGCGACCCATGAGATCCCCGGATATGTTGGCAGTAAATTCGGTCGTCGGACTATCCGAACACGTACGTACCTAGTACTACGTTTTTACCGATTTACAAGACAATGTTGGCTTCTAGCAAAGCGCCATGCCTACCCAATTCTCCAGAAATATCCTTACAGGAATATGTGATCTATATCAGGCGTAGTATACTTAGTATTGCGTATTTCGATCCAGCATCAGATGTCACGTGCAAGGCCTGGGGCTGGAAATGTGTCTGCCCCGTACGAAGCACATATGCGTATCCGTTGAAGGAAATGGTAGCTCAGAGCGACTCATGATTAACCTTATGATGTCCAACAAAATTCGGTTTCTCTGTTCGGACACACTGTCAAATTGACGTGTTCCGGGAGGAGTCCTCATTGAAAGAATACTATACTCTTCAAGTATTCGAGAAACTTATTGCTTAAGTATTTTCATCATGGTCTAACTGTGACGATTTTATACTTTAGCCGATCTGTTTGTCTATTTCGTGTCGAAACTGTAAAAGTTTCCGATTTGTGTTTCTTAAGAAACATATAACCATAACGCGATGCCACATTCGTTAAAGGTCACGAAATATTCATATCCACCTCTAGCCTAGCTAGATATGGGCCCACTTCCTTCACTTTGAACTAGGGCTAACAGATCGGTGGCATTTACACTTTTACCAAGTAAATAGTTTTTAGGCATTTTGCCCAATAAACTAGATTCGTAGACATTATTTGAATGGAATCAAATATGTCCTAGTACCCACTCTTCAAAAGTGTGGATATACGAGTCTTGTTAATTGTGTCCCAGACAACATGTCACTATTAAGTTTCAACTGAAACTCAGTTCGCGCTTATTTGTTTGTCATGTCTTATGTTTGAGATTTATTTATATTCAAAATATAAATACTGCTCTATTCACATCTAATGTGTTTATCTCAATATCATCTTATAAAATGAAACACTTTAGTGTTCTAGAATATAAAGGTATACCCGCAACGGGTTAACCCTGATATAGAGATAATGATTAGTCAAAACATTTACATTGTAACAGTTTCTAATTTAAGTACATACCCGAAGGGTAGTGTAGTTCCTAAACGTAGGTATCTAGGTTAATACAGCGAATTTCGTCCCGTTCTAAATTCACAGACAAATCTCAATGATAGTCAGTATCCTGCTTATTAGCAGATTCTGCACACCAGTAAATATTTATGTTCCACATCCAGTATCTAAAATCCAATTTAATACTAGCAGTGAACATATTTTATGACAAACAATTTGAAGTTAGAGCCTGCCGTTCTGTAGGGGTTGGTGCTCAGAGCGCCAATTCCCGTTGTATTTTTGTTAAATACTTCTGTAAAATGTTATATCAGTAATAATATATGCAGTTTCTATAATATAATCTAATCTTTTATATGGTAAAGACGTAATGACCTTAGAATGATTAGTCATGGTACAGTTGCAAAAGCGTCGCAACGGACATTGAGTCGTATCATGACGTTGTCATTCTCAGATAGTTCCTGGTCAAGGTTTACACTACTTGGTCAGTATAGTAAACCCGTTGAGACCGGTACATGTCGTATACTGGAATATATGATTCCAATGGTTTCTCAATGAACCATAAGTCTTGGAGACTAGTATAGACGTGTAGGTGTTTATAGTGGATAAACACTGAACGACTCACCAAAGATTCTTAATGGATGGTACACCAGCGTCAATAAGAATCTTCTTGGGTTGAGTAGCACTTGTGATTCTTAGACTTGAGATTCCATAGTGGGCACATGAGACATCTTCTACACTTAGATGGCAGTCACGTCACCGATCTATTTAGATCAGACCTCCGCCTGATCGTTGGGTGTAGATAGATCCTCAGGGTGTCCTATGTGTATCAAGATAGGATCCGCCAGTTCTGTGTACCAGAGCATAGGTAGTCCATATGATTAGCAATCAGATAAAACATGGGCCCGTGGTAAGTTTAGAAGATAGTTCTAAACATTTTTTTGAGATTGCTAATAGAATAGTCGACTGGATAGTCCCGATAGAGATTTGACGTTTACATCTATATCTCTGGGATTTATCCGGATACCTGTGACGGAGGAATTATACATTTGCGATGACCTCGACCTGTATGGTTCAGCGAGATTATCCGTGATCGTCATAATCTACGGGTGGATAGATTATGGACACGAAATTAGATTTTGTGACGGATATACCTGAACCTAGAGAGTCTCAATAATGAAACATACTCGTTGAGCACTAGAGCAACATAAATAAATAATATTGATTATTTATAAAGTCGTTTAATGGTTAAACGCAAGATACATTCTAAAGACACTAGATAGTCATTTACTTAATTATTGTGTATTTACATTTAATACTTGATTAATTTAAATACACATTAATTAATAGTCAAAATGAGTTATTTGACTTATTTCCTAAATGAATATATGTTTTTAATATTTAATGTAAATATTTTATAATATATTTAATATATTTGTATTTGATTAATTAATTAATTATTTAATTGTTAAATGATTAAATTAATTAAAATATATATATCTTACATTATGATAAATTAAAGTAAATGACATTAGTTGCATTTGTTGACCAAAAATAAATATCTAATAAAGTGTTTATAAGATATTTATGCAAGTTGACATTATGATAATTGAAATGAAATTGAAATTACAATTTCTTGCATTTGCTTTGAATTTTCGGCCAAGGCCTAAAAGTCACAAGTATAAATTGTTTTTTCTATTTTCATTTAACTTAACCTAATACACTTTGTCAAAAACAAAATTCCATTGAAGAAAGACAAAGAAAGAAAGTGAAGAGAGAAAAGAAAGAAAAAAACCTAAGAAAACTTGGATTTTGTAAGTTTCTTAAACTTACTATTAGAAAGGAATTTGTTCTTAGGATCTAGGCTACCTCTCATGAGTTTCTTAAGTTATTCTTTTCTTTATTTCTTGTGTTTTTGATGATGGAAATTTGTTTGAAAGTGTTGAGCATGTATGGTGAAGAAATGATGTAACTATTGTAGTTATATGTAATCTTTTAAGGTTTATGAAACCATGTTGCTATTCTAGAGTTGTTGACCCACTCTTAAATAACCTAGATTTGATCTTGAGTTGTTTCATTTGGTTGAGACTTGAATTGGATGAAAGATTGATGATTGAAACATTTGATTTAATGTAATTAGCCTAATTTGTCCAATTTGTGGAAATTGAAAAATTAGGGTTTCTAACTAATTCCAAATTTGGGGGGGTTTTCATATATGTTGTGTATTTATGTGTGTATAAGATGCATGCAAAGTTTCATGTTGATTGTATTTCATTAAGATGAGTTTTGAAGCATGAAATGACCAAATGGTCAATGTTGCCACCAAATGGAGGCTCACGGCATTGTGAGGAATTTTGGGGATTTTGTGGCTTTTGGTTGTTTTGATGTTTTGAACATGCTAAGTTCATCTTAGAAATGATTTAGAATCATTCAAAATTGATTAGATCAATTTCGGACTAAAATGGACAAAATACCATATAAGGGTAATTTGGTAATTTCACTTGAATTTGATTCAATTGAAATTTTATTTCATTATTTGATTATTGGAATATTAAATAAATATGTTTATTTAATTAATCCGAGAAAAAGTTTTGAAATCTGAAAATCGGATTTTCACCGCTTCCGCTGCGTTACCGGATTCACCCCTAAATAACCCCTTCAAAATGGTATCAGAGCGAGTCTGATTCTAGGCCACCTAATATGATTAGCCTTCATTGAATCAATGTTTAATCATGTTTCTTGACTTTGTGCATGCTTATTAGGATCTAAACTGGTTAGATTTAGGGTGTATGACACTTAGCGGAAAATCCCTAATAATAGGTTTAAATGTAATATGTAATTGATGCATGTTATATGGTCCGTCTTGTCAATACGGTTTATGAATACTTCTTTGTGACTACATCCGAGACCGTGCCTCTGCTGTGAGGGTGTAGCCGATAAAGATAAAGATTTATTTATACCGGATGTATATCTGATACTAGATAAATTCAAGTAAAAGCGGAATTCTGAACGTGCCCTAGCTGTCAGGATTACGTAAGTAACTTGAGTTTATCATTGACGAGTATTACCTTGGTACGTCTCCTTGTGGGCCTGCCTTCGCAGCGACAACGAGAAACGGCCAGGACCGGATACTTAGGAGTCACTTTTGAGTGATTGACAAATGAGTTGTCTACCTGATGAATATACGTAGGCGAGACCGTGCCTCTGCTGTGAGCTGAAATATATTCACGGGATCCACCTTTCACTATTTATATTTAATTAATTATTAAATATTTGTATTCTGTTTTGGGATTACAGTATTGCATGATTTAGTGGGAGGGGCATATTAGATTGAAAATCCATGATCTAGTTTATGCTTTTGATATTATATGAAACTGCTTATTTCTGCTAACCGTTTTTCGTGATCTATATGATAGATTTGCGATGGCGGGTCAATCCACAAACCAGTTTGCGCGTATGTTAGATGCGAACAAACTGAAAGGCGCTGAGAACTTTACAGACTGGGAATTGGATTTGAGGATTGTCCTCGATTCCGAAAAGTTGGGTTATGTTCTTGAGGGTCCTTTACCCCTTGCAGTGGGTGAGGATGCTTCAGAGGAGGAACGCCAAGTTTTTGAAGCTTGGAAGAATGATGATTTAAGGGTTAAATCATACATCCTTAGTTCGCTCTCTCCGAAACTCAAGCAACAATACTATGGAAATCAGATTCCTATAGTATGATAACGCGATTAAGACAATCGTTCGAGAACCAGGAACAGGTTATTGTTTACAAGGTCGCCATGGAACTGTTCCATGCGCGTCTGGATGAGGGGCAAAGTGTTAGCCCACATGTTCTTCAAATGATCGATTTGATCGATCAATTGAGGCAACATAATCTCATCCTAAATGACATTCTCGGTAGGAGTGTCATTCTTGGTTCTCTGCCAGCTTCATTCCGCCAGTTTGTGATGTACTTCAACATGCACGGGACAGTCTGCACCTACCAGGAGCTACATAGGATGTTGCTCAAGCAGAAGAGGATCTGAAGAAGGGAGAGTACCGACTCGCCCACCTAGATCTACTTCTCTCTCTGCTTCTTCCCAAGAATGTCCAAGGAAGAGAAGAGAAAGGAAGAAAGAGAAGAAAGAGAAGAAGAGAAGAAGAAGACCTTCGGTCCTCCACAGCAGGCGAAGATAGCAAAGCCCAAAAGGGCTTCTGAAGACAAATGCCACCACTGCGGCAAAGTTGAGCACTGGAAAAGGAACTGTCCAGATACATTGCCCAAGTGAGGAGAGACAGAGCATCTACATCAGATACTTTTATTTTTCCAGTTATTGATTTATCTTTGGCTTGTGAAGCCGTTACATCCAGCTGGATTTTAGATTCTGCTTGTCCCATTCACATTTGCAATTCGTTGCAGGTGCTGAAGGAAAGTAGGAGGCTGAAGCCAGGAGAGATGCAGTTGCGGTTCGGGAGTGGAGACTCTTTGGATGCAGTTGCAGTGGGAGTATGCGAGATCTCATTGCCGAATGGGACACTTTTGTTATATGACTGTCATTTTGTACCAGGATGTGTCGCTAATATTATATCACTTTTTGTATTAGATACAGAAGGCTATTGTATTAATATTAAGAATAGTTCTTTGTATTTATATGATAAAAATAATATTCAGATCCTTAATTGTCCAAACCAGCATGGTCATTACACATTGCAAACTTCAAAAGATATATTAAATACTGGAGTTAATAAACGTAGTTTACCTGTAATTAATAATACTGAACTTTGGCATATGAGACTTGGTCACATTGGCGTTAAACGCCTTACCCAATTGGTTAGGAATGGTTTGATATCAGATCTTACCATTGAGTCCTATCCAACTTGTGAATCCTGTATTCAGGGTAAGATGACCAAAGCCCTATTTCTGGGTGTGGACACCGCGCCACAAACTTACTGGAACTCGTACATTCTGATGTATGTGGTCCACTAAGTCAAACTGCTCACAGTGGTTATTCGTACTTCGTTACCTTTACCGATGATTTGTCACGGTACGGTTATGTGTATTTGATGCGACATAAATCGGAAACCTTTGAAAAGTTCAAAGAGTTCCGAAATGAAGTAGAAAAACAAACTGGTAAATATATTAAATGCCTTCGATCAGATCGAGGCGGCGACGAATATATGAGTGGTGAGTTCATGGATTATATGAAGGAGAATGGGATTCTCGCTCAATATACTCCTCCAGGTACACCACAGCACAACGGTGTATCTGAAAGGAGAAATCGGACTTTATTGGATATGGTCCGATCGATGTTGAGTTTCACAGATTTGCCCTATTACTTATGGGGTTACTGTCTCTTAACAGCCGCACATCTTTTGAATAAGATTCCTTCAAAGGCTGTTCCTACGACACCGTATCAGATATGGTTCGGTAGGAGACCGAATCTTAATTATATTAAGTTTGGGGTTGTCCTGCCTATGTCAGGGTGACTCAGCAAGTAAGCTTTCGCCTCGAGGGCAAAAGTTTAGGTTTGTTGGATATCCCTCAAATACGAGGGGATATCTGTTCTATGATACCGAGCATCGAAATGTCTTCGTAGCTCGCTTCGCAAAATTTCTAGAAGTAGAATTTTTGTCAGAAGGTAGGTATCATAGACGGGTTGAACTTGATGAAGTCCAACCTGAAAACAACGAACCAACGGAGGAACCTGAAGTTCAAGTAGATGAAGGACCTTCAACACACACACTCCGTAGGTCAGAAAGGATATCTAGACCTCCTGAACGCTTGTATTTGATACAAGAAAAGAGTCTGGATGTTCTCTTAGTTGAAGAGACCGATCTTTTCACCTATAGAGAATCGATGTTGGACATCGACTCCGTGAAATGGCAAAGTGCCATGAAATCTGAGATAGATTCAATGCATGAAAATCAAGTTTGGGACTTGATTCCGCTTCCCGAAGGAATTGTTCCTATCGGTTGTAAATGGGTTTACAAGAGGAAGCGCGGGCCTGACGGTAAGGTTGAAACTTACAAGGCCCGACTGGTAGCAAAAGGTTACACGCAGCGACCTGGCGTCGACTACGATGAAACTTTTTCGCCGGTAGCAATGCTTAAGTCTATCCGGATTTTGCTTTCTATAGCTGCGTATCATGACTACGAGATTTGGCAAATGGATGTCAAAACGGCTTTTCTAAATGGGTTTCTTGATGAAGAAATCTATATGGAACAGCCGGAAGGTTTCACATCCAGCCAAACTCGGGTATGGTTGTAAGCTTAAGAAGTCCATTTATGGACTTAAACAAGCTTCGAAGTTGGAATCTTCGATTCGATGAGATTATTAGATCGTCTGGTTTTCTTAAGAATTCGGAAGAATCCTGTGTGTATCAGAAAGCCAGTGGGAGCATGGTCGTATTTTTAGTCCTGTATGTTGATGACATCCTAATCATTGGGAATGATTTAGGTATGTTACAAAGCGTCAAAGCATATCTCTGTAAGAATTTCTCCATGAAGGACCTGGGAGAAGCTTCCTATGTTTTAGGGATAAAACTCTATCGAGATAGACAAAGGAGGTTGATTGGGTTATCCCAATCAACGTACATAGATAAGATCTTGGAACGGTATAGTTTTGGTAACTGTAAGACATCAAACATACCGTTCAGACATGGGATTCATCTTTCAAGAAGATGTGTCCACAAACAGAAGATGAGAAGGTTAGAATGTCTAACCAACCTTATGCTTCGTGTTTGGGTAGCATAATGTATGCCATGTTATGTACGAGGCCTGATATTAGTTTCGCTTAGCGTAACTAGCAGATATCAGTCCAATCCAGGTAATGACCATTGGATGGCCATTAAACATATCCTAAAGTATCTTAAAGGTACTAAGGATAAGTTGATTATATATGGAGGAAATGAACTGCAGGTTAACGGGTATACAGACTCCGATTTTCAATCGGATCCCGATGATAGAAAGTCTACATCTGGATTTGTCTTTACCCTTAACGGAGGTGCAGTATGTTGGAAGAGTTCCAAACAGGGATCTACAGCTGATTCCACCACTGAGGCGGAATATATTGCAGCTTCTGAAGCCGCAAAAGAGGCTGTGTGGATAAATGGGAGTTGTCCCAAGTATCGAGAATGCGATTCCGTTATACTGTGATAATACTGGAGCCATTGCGCAAGCAAAGGAACCGAGGGCGCATCAGAAGTCGAAGCATGTGGAACGCAAGTACCACATCATTCGAGAGATCGTGTCGCGAGGGGATATTGTCGTGTGCAAGGTACCGAGTGAAGACACGTAGCAGACCCGCTGACGAAGGCCATACCTCCGAAGTTATTTGATAAACACGTGGAGTCGATGGGTATTAGATACAATCGATATGGCACTAGAGCAAGTGGGAGATTTTGTAGGGGTTGGTGCTCAGAGCGCCAATTCCCGGTTGTATTTTTGTTAATACTTCTGTAAAACGTTATTATCAGTAATATATATGCAGTTTCTATAATATAATCTAATCTTTATATTGGTAAAGACGTAATGACCTTAGAATGATTAGTCATGGTACAGTTGCAAAAGCGTCGCAACGGACATTGAGTCGTATCATGACGTTGTCATTCTCAGATAGTTCCTGGTCAAGGTATACACTACTTGGTCAGTATAGTAAACCCGTTGAGACCGGTACATGTCGTATACTGGAATATATGATTCCAATTGTTTCTCAATGAACCATAAGTCTTGGAGACTAGTATAGACGTGTAGGTGTTTATAGTGGATAAACACTGAACGACTCACCGAAGATTCTTAATGGATGGTACACCAGCGTCAATAAGAATCTTCTTGGGTTGAGTAGCACTTGTGATTCTTAGACTTGAGATTCCATAGTGGGCACATGAGACATCTTCTACACTTAGATGGCAGTCACGTCACCGATCTATTTAGATCAGACCTCCGCCTGTTCGTTGGGTGTGGTGTAGTAGATCCTCAGGGTGTCCTATGTGTATCAAGATAGGATCCGTCAGTTCTGTGTACCAGAGCATAGGTAGTCCATATGATTAGCAATCAGATAAAACCATGGGCCCGTGGTAAGTTTAGAAGCTAGTTCTAAACATTCTTTTTGAGATTGCTAATAGAATAGTCGACTGGATAGTCCCGATAGAGATTTGACGTTTACATCTATATCTCTGGGATTTATCCGGATACCTGTGACGGAGGAATTATACATTTGCGATGACCTCGACCTGTATGGTTCAGCGAGATTATCCGTGATCGTCATAATCTACAGGTGGATAGATTATGGACACGAAATTAGATTTTGTGACGGATATACCTGAACCTAGAGAGTCTCAATAATGAAACATACTCGTTGAGCACTAGACAACATAATAAATAATATTGATTATTTATAAAGTCGTTTAATGGTTAAACGCAAGATACATGCTAAAGACACTAGATAGTCATTTACTTAATTATTGTGTATTTACATTTAATACTTATTAATTTTAATACACATTAATTAATAGTCAAAATGAGTTATTTGACTTGACTTATTTCCTAAATGAATATATGTTTTTAATATTTAATGTAAATATTATACATATATTTAATATATTTGTATTTGATTAATTAATTAATTATTTAATTGTTAAATGATTAAATTAAATTAATTAAAATATAAATATCTTACATTAGGATAATTAAAGTAAATGACATTAGTTGCATTTGTTGACCAAAAATAAATATCTAATAAAGTAGTTTATAAGATATTTATGCAAGTTGATTATGATAATTGAAATGAAATGAAATTACAATTTCTTGCATTTGCTTTGAATTTTCGGCCAAGGCCTGTAAAGTCAAAGTATAAATTGTTTTTTCTATTTTCATTTAACTTAACCTAATACACTTTATCAAAAACAAAATTCCATTGAAGAAAGACAAAGAAAGAAAGTAGAAGTGAGAGGAGAAAAGAAAAAACCTAAAGAAAGCTTGGATTTTGTAAGTTTCTTAACTTACTGTTAGAAAGGAATTTGTTCCTTAGGATCTAGGATACCTCTCATAGTTTCTTAAGTTATTCTTATTTCTTTTCTTTATTTCTTGTGTTTTGATGATGGAAATTTTTTTGAAAGTGTTGAGCATGTATGGTGAAGAAATGATGTAACTATTGTAGTTATATGTAATCTTTTAAGGTTTATGAAACCATGTTGCTATTCTAGAGTTGTTGACCCACTCTTAAATAACCTAGATTTGATCTTGAGTTGTTTCATTGTGTTGAGACTTGAATTGGATGAAGATTGATGATTGAAACATTTGATTTAATGTAATAGCCTAATTTGTCCAATTTGTGGAAATTGAAAAAAATTAGGGTTTCTAACTAATTCCAAATTTGGGGGTTTTCATATATGTTGTGTATTTATGTGTGTATAGATGCATGCAAAGTTTCATGTTGATTGGATTTCATTAAGATGAGTTTTGAAGCATGAAATGACCAAATGGTCAATGTTGCCACCAAATGGAGGCTCACGGCATTGTGAGGAATTTTTTGGGGATTTTGTGGCTTTTGGTGTTTTGATGTTTTGAACATGCTAAGTTCATCTTAGAAATGATTTAGAATCATTCAAAATTGATTAGATCAATTTCGGACTAAAATGGACAAAATACCATATAAGGGTAATTTGGTAATTTCACTTGAATTGATTCAATTGAAATTTTATTTCATTATTTGATTATTGGAATATTAAATAAATATGTTTATTTAATTAATCCGAGAAAAATTTTTGAAATCTGAAAATCGGATTTTCACCGCTTCCGCTGCGTTACCGGATTCACCCCTAAATAACCCCATTCACGTTCTTCAATTCCTTCATATCTGCCTTGTCCAAATGGCAGACACGCTTCCGCGATCCCGTTTGCCACAATTTAGGCAGACATTTTGGGATAAGTCTTTTGTCTTCCCATAAGATTATAATGACTTTGCCTTTGCCCATTTTCACCCTCCAGAAGCCTTTGGCCAAGCCTTGGCCTTCTAGAATATCGAAATAAGATGGGTCTTGCGCTTATTGCCTTATTGCAAACTTTGACTTTGTCTTCTTGAGAATAACCATTAACTCTCCAAGAGTTTTGTTTTGCAATTTTACTTCTAAGATCTAAGGATAGATCTATGAAGATCCTTCAATTTCTTTAAGGATCTAATCCTTAGTTCTGATTAAGAAATTAAGGAGTCTTTTTGGCAAGCATATTGGATTAAGCACTAAAGTTATCATCACATGAATATTCCAAATATCATATTCTACTATTTTCTTAACTCCGGGTTTAGGCCTAAGATGTTATTTTATCAAATAAAGTAACTTCTTAGTTTCCAGGGCCATCCTGAAATTTTTTTTTTCCTGTTTGAAAATTAAAGTCGTTAAATACATTTTTCACCCAGGATTATGTTTTAAACACTAATCTTTCAATTTTATCTTGATTCTAATAGTCCAACTATTTAATCAACGATTTTAGGCACTATTAATTATAATGATTACTATAGTCCAAATATATAATCAACTATAATTTAATTGCTTAAATTCAATTACATTGATTACTATAATCCAATTATAAAATCAACTATTAATTGAAATGGTTAATTCAAATATATTGATTACTATAATCCAATTATATAATCAACTATAATTGAAATAGTTTGAATACAGTCCAACTGTTAATTAAAACAACAATTAATTATTAGTCCAACTAATATATTAATTTATTGACGAATAATTTGTAATGAGCGCGTATGGCAAGTAACTAAACGAATATTGCAAATTTAATACTTGCCTCCAACTATTTTTCGGCGAGCCTCTAACCCTCTGTGGAGTACTCGGGAAACCTTGTTTCCTAGTGGGCTAGGATCCTGTTAAATAACACACAATCTTGACTTTGGCCAACAAATTGTATGATAATTACCTAGGTAGATCTCTAAGATCAATTGGATCTCATCCAATTCCTAGATCCAGTAGGTGGACATCCAAGTCCGAAACATATATCTTATATATGCCAATATATCCAATATATTGCCTAACCTTTTTCCTCTGAATCAACTAAGCTTTGGTTTTGGCACAACAAACTTAGTGATCCCAGTTAAGCGGAACCCATTGACCTTGGAAAGCTTCGTAATCAATGTCGATGGACAAGAAGTGATCTTGACTTTGGCCAACAAATCACAACTTGGACAAGACACCAATATGGAACAAAGCTCTCATGATTCAAACACATCCTCATGGACAAAGGCCTTGACTTTGGCCAACAAACCAATGCTAGTCTTGGATCTTGAGTAAGAATCACTCAATGGAAGGAAAAACGCTTAATATTTTGTGAGGGTTTTTCTCGTGTAATTGGCAACCAATTAATTATATTTGTTAAGGTCTCATCATCATAAACCCTTAAACATGCATTCTAAACACATAATAAGGCGCGTAAATAAAATAATAATGATATACGGATGGATACTTAACACATTGTTCCTAGAACAAATCTCTCATTTTCCTCTCTCCCGCTAGCACAAGTATTATTTCTACCCGTTACATAACACTTCTAAAGAAACCTCATTTATATTTAGGGGAATATGTGAGAAGAGAAATACAAAGAGTAAGGGGGTAATAGGCTGGACACGCAGGTCCAATTAATAAATTCTAAATTTATTACAACAATTTCCAAAATTACCCCACCCATCTAATATCCATCCGATATACATTATTCATGCATCGCAACCATGTATTCACACAATCATGTTAT
Organism: Zanthoxylum bungeanum; assembly: GCA_019454045.1. NCBI lineage: Eukaryota > Viridiplantae > Streptophyta > Magnoliopsida > Sapindales > Rutaceae > Zanthoxylum > Zanthoxylum bungeanum. Next base: position 56,925 of record SKCR01038722.1, on the reverse strand, counting down.
CAATCAATCTAATCCAATTAATTAATCTGAATATTAATGACCATCCAATGTTCAAACAACGATTTGATTTTGCGCGAGTCCAACTCGTTTTGCGAATAAGTACTCAAAGTACGAATTCTTGAATTAAATTAAACTACAACATTAAATCCAATTTAATATGTATTTAATACTAATTCACTATTTAATTCCAAATTAAATATTACACTTTATTAACAAACCTTTACGACTTAGATTCTAAATCTAATCGTTACGGGTCTCAAAGCCCAATTAACATCCAATGTTAATTTAATTAAAGTCCAATGAGCTTTTAATTAATTTCTTAGGCATGGACTTTTGGTCAATATTGGTCAAACCCAATACCAAAGTCCATTTAAGGAATCACCCTTATATGCCTAGAAAGCAATTTAGGCCCATTAGGCCCAATTAATATATTAAGGTCCATTAGTCATAATTGGACTTTATGGAAATGGTTTTGGGCCGAATTGGATCCAATCAATTTAGCCTAAACCCATCTTGGTACAACCAAGCCCAATAAGCCCAATTACAACTTCTAAAGCCCAATTTCTAAAATAGGCCCAATTAATTAAATTATCAAATTCCAAATTTTATAACTTAATTAACCAAAGTGTAAGCCATAATTAATTACCCAAATTAACATTTCTAAAACAAAAATTTGTACAATTAATTATGCTCATCATGATCAAAACATGTCCAACACATTTTAATCAAAAATCAAACTCATTTCATGCTAGTAAGCTCTCGGCATTTTGGGGATTTTAATGTCCAATTCGGTTTCAATCCAATTGAATTACAAATCAACATTACCCAATCGTTTCAAGTCATCCAATGATCAACGAAAGAAAAATACCAAGACTTAGGGCACTATATAACTCTCGGCCAAGCCATAGATTTGGGAACAAATTGATCCAATCAATATTTCATGAAATTGATCCAATTAAACTTCTATTAAACGTCATCCAAGCATACTCAATCAATTAATTTTATCAAATCATGCTCAAAATCAATTTACCCAATTTTAACCCTAAGTTCAAGTTTCATGCTCAACCTCGCTCTGATACCATTGTTGGGTTTCTACGGTCTAACCGGGATCGTTTTAAGCAATGAAACAATATGCGAATACATCAAGGAGGTGCAGAATACTCACAATGATCGGTTGAGCGATACGAGGAACAACAAAACTTCAAACTTTTCTCCTCCAAGGCTCACGACAGTGACTGGTTTTTGCTCCTCCAAATTCGGCCATGGACTCCATTGATGCTCCAAGCTCCAAGCTTCTCAAATGGTGATTCCAAGCTCACAAGTGCAGTTCCCTATCACCTCCGCAAGACCCCGGAAGTGTGCTAGCACTAGGTAATTTTTTGCCACAAAAATCACCTTGCTTCTCCTTGCCATTCACGGCAAAACCAGTGAAGAGAAGAAGAAAATTCAGCCCCCTGGGCGTGAAGGAGAGAGGAGAAGAAGTGAGAGAGTGTGTTATGTTATTGTTATTTGAAATGTGTACCTAATACACAAATTAAAAAAGTCAAATACCAATAAATTGGATAAAGGTAAATGTCTTTTAATTCTTCCATCAACTACTATCAATCACATCAAAAGTGACAAGTTGTCACATCAATTGATTGACTAGTGATTTGACGCTTGGTGTGACTTATGGGCTGCACTCGAATTCGAAATGCGAATTTGCCCGCAAACACTCCCGGGCTCGGGTTTGCTAATTCCAAATTAACGAATTTTCCGTTGCGACGTAATTAAATAATTATGCCTAGCAAAATCACTATTCACGTCGCTAACGAATTAATTCTAAATTAACTCGTTTGCCCGAATTAAAATCTAATTCAATTCCGCGTCGAAATCCAATTTCGTATAATATATCGAATATATTATTTCATCGATTAATTCCAAATTAATCGTTTTCTCTCTTTTAATAATATTTTATCTCATATAAAATATCTCCGTAATTAATCCCAGATTATTTTTCTCTCTCATCAAATTAATCCCAGATTAATAAAGTGCGAGTCATACGTCATCGGTGAATCTTCGGGAAGCGACCCATGATATCCCCGGATATGTTGGCAGTAAATTCGGTCGTCGGACTATCCGAACACGTACGTACCTAGTACTGATTTTTTACCGATTTACAAGACAAGGTTGGCTTCTAGCAAAGCGCCATGCCTACCCAATTCTCCAGAAATATCCTTACAGGAATATGTGATCTATATCAGGCGTAGTATACTTAGTATTGCGTATTTCGATCCAGCATTGGATGTCACGTGCAAGGCCTCGGGCTGGAAATGTGTCTACCGCGTATGAAGCACATATCGGATCTCTGGTAACTAGTCTCTATAATCGGATAAACATGACCTAGTCATAATATCCCGATAGCTGCAGCATATAAGAGAACGAGTTTCATATCTTACGTGATCATCATCTCCACTATTACTGGAATGATACTTCCAAATTGACATCACACCCAATACACTATGATTCTCAATATACCCAGAAGAGGTGTACATAGAACCTGTTAAAGCCCTGGACGACCAAAACCAAAGTACATTGATTGTCGCAAGTATTAGCAGTAGGTCATGTTTATCCGATTATAGAGACTAGTTACCAGAGATCCGATATGTGCTTCATACGCGGTAGACACATAATATCCCGATAGCTGCAGCATATAAGAGAACGAGTTTCGTATCTTACGTGATCATCATCTCCACTATTACTGGAATGATACTTCCAAATTGACATCACACCCAATACACTATGATTCTCAATATACCCAGAAGAGGTGTACATAGAACCTTTAAAGCCCTGGACGACCAAAACCAAAGTACATTGATTGTCGCAAGTATTAGCGGTGCAAGTCTCAGGTTAAGACCAAATACACCTACCCTGATTCGGACTTCCATAGACACATAGTAATACTACCAATGGAATTCTGAGGGGTCTATCCTGAGCGATGCTGTTTTCCGTACCATCGGTAAAACACAACCTTCTACTACACTTGCATGAGTATCCTATACCCAAATATATGAGAACTATGCCGTTATGCCCTCACAACTCGCACAGGTGTAATACTAGTCTATTCCGCATTATCGATGTCTAGTCTCGATAATACTACCACTAGGGATATTTAATGATTAAACCTTTTATGGATTGATACTGTCTCATATCATCTCAATCCAGGAACTAATCGTATGGACCTTTCATCATTTATACATCTTGTTGATCTAATCACAAATGATAAAAGAGCAATTTCCTTTGTCACATAGTTAATTTGTACAACAACACCATGATCTATACAAATAGTGACGCTATGGGTCATAACTGTCCAACAATCTGATCCGAATCAGAATTCTTATACGGAAACTTCTTCAAATGTTCAAACCCTGAATTACGACAAATATATACAACCTCAAAATATAACTTATACAAATATTCCTAATTATCTTCCTAATAGATATTCCATAATCATCAAAAGCACATGGATCACTGATACATGTCCAACATAAATATCGCAAAATCAGTTTCATCCACAAAACATGAACATAAAACATACAAGCGATCCCTATACAGTCAAATGACATTTATTATCTGAAACGGAATGTAATACAAATTATTTACATACAATTTACAGATTCTTTACAGGCAATCATATACTATAGCAATTATAGTAATCACACTGCAAATTCCACACAGTCAATTTCATCCATAATCTGGAACAGAAAATCATAATAAAGATGCCAAAATTGATCTAATTCATTAGAAGATTCGTAAATCAGAATGCCAATTCTTACAGACAATATATTCCTTATCAGAAACAAACACAATACAGAAGCCTTACAGACAACACATTCATTATCAGAATTAGAAATCACACTACGGACTCTATGCAGTCTTCTCATACATCATCAAAAATCAGAATAACGGAAGTTGTCTTTAAAAATCCAACTTATGCAGAAATAAATCTTTCTAAAATCAAAAGTTCCAAAAATCAAAAACATCAAACTAAGAATGCGTCCGTTACCTGAGTCACGCTCAAAGACCGAACAATATTCGAAATAAGACCATATCGACAGAGGGTAATGAATCGGCCATTTCCTAATGGTCTGGACCACAAAACATGCGCCACGGAGGGTTAAAATCCATAAAATCATCATACAAGCACCGTGGCAGAAAATATATCGTATAACATCTAATCAGAACATATAAACCAAGTTATTTGAATTCTTTTCTTAGAAATTCAGAAAATAATAAAGCAAAAGTATCATTGAAAACATAAATCGAAAGTATCATAAAATACATGAATCAGAAGTATCGTAGAATTGAAATTTCAAAATATAAATTAAAATATCATAAATAGTAAAATTGAAGTATTCGTAGCATATCATAAAACTAATCTCTGTGATAGGAATCAAATTTCAAAATCCTTGTTCATAAAACCGTAATAGGCGTCTAGGAAACAGCTCACTGGACGAAAGGAAAACCAGGCGTCCAATGTCTGAATTACACGTACTGACCGGACCTTCTCCCTAATAGGATCATGTCGATAAAGGGGAACAAAACGGTCGTAGTTCGATAGGCAAGGCCCAATAAAAGGCAGAACACACATTGTGGCAAAATCTTCTTATATAAGAAGTTAAGTCAAAACCTTTTTTATTTTATTTGCAAAACATTTCAAAATAGGTCTGCAATCCACTTATTTCAAAAAACAAACAACCAAGGACAACCAGACACATATCAATTCATCATTCATTTACAAGAACTTGTATGTCAGACATATCACATAGCACATTTCAAATCCACCGAATATTGGCAAATATCTTATGCATCGAGAAACGCCATTATCATAATACACATCAATTACATAATTCTAGCTTGCTTATTTATTTCTTTTGTCTGTATACTCATGACATAGGATTCTATGCATAACTATACCAAACCACCCAAACTCATGGCTATAACCAACCCAAACCTGTGGTGGTCAATACGGCTAAACATTCGTTATCGCGAATTCCATCATCAGGTAATTACGAATCGTACTAATTTACGAATCAAGCGAGCTCCCATTGCATGCAATGGTGTGGTGATTATACATATATTTCCTATAGAGATAAATAAAGCAAACAAACAAACAAACTATATATCAAGTATTCATTGCGTGATTTACTTACCTGATCTCACGAAAACTTCTGATCTAAGTCAAATATGCCAAAATAAACATAAATAAGCGGTCAGAATCGGTGTTATGCGGAATTCCTGACTTAACAATAATAAACTACTGGATCTCCTCAGAACACCTAAATTAAGTTCGTTTTCAATGATTTCAGTTTCATTACTCTCAAAACATCTAACTTAAACAAATCTAATCAAATAAAATGCCTTTTCGACTAAAAACCCATAAATCCTCCGAAAAGTCCGAAATCGTTACAAACGGATCCAAAATATTTTGACATATCGTAATCCTCCATAAACAAGTCTAATTCACCTAGCAAATAATAATATATCATTCCATGACTATCAGATAACTTAAATTCTCGAATTACGTATTTTCAAATAATCTTCCGATAGCGCTACAAAAGGATCTTGGACCCTCTGAAACTTTCTGGATTCATCTAAACATAATCATATCATCATATTTAACTCATATCTAACATTAAATTCATCAAAGTACAGATACATGCGGAACTCGATTTTATCGGAAACTCGCTTTACATATCGGATCGATCTAATTCTATCTGATTTCGCTCGATTTCTACAAATCGCTCATATTCAATATATTCTAGTACAATCAATTCAATACACATCAATACATTACTCTTCCAATCTACAAGGAGCATTTGAATATAATACGATAAATGTGAAAAAGTCAACTTTTTACCGGAATATCTTATCGAAATTATGAGGGTACCGGAAGACTCCCTACACCCCCACAAACACATAGGAATCGATGAAATTCACTTATTCGAGGGCTTTGAATATTTCTCTCTCGAATTCACGTGAAACCAAGCGTCGTTTCGTAAAATCGACATCGCAGCCTTGAAGTGCTATTCGAGGGCTTTGATTTGGCGGGTGGCTCCAGCCGTGAATTGGAGCGACAAGCCAAGATCGGAACATGGAAACCCATAACTTTATCCTCCATTTCGGCCATTTCCAGCCACCTCAGGCTCGCCGCCGACCACCTATCGACAAAGGGTGGCCAGGCTCACCTAGGGCCGTTGTCGTGTCGGTCGGCAGAGTCCAAATAGCCACTTGACGAGCCCCCTCCCTCTCGCACGAAGTGGATACGTTTTTGGTCCCATATGAAAATTCTAGAAACTTATGGATTTTATAATAAGCTTTCTGGAAATTGTATCTTGGCCCCCACGAAATTGCACTTTGTCCCTTATTCTTGGGCAACTTCATAAATTCTCAAAATTGAGGCCCTTATGATCAATATTTTAAATATGTTCAACACCAATGTTGTTCGTCTTTAAAAGGTCTTTCCAATAGATTAAAAATAAGTTTAATCGGATTTCGTCTGCTATTTTTATAGCCGAACAAATAAATATTTTCCGTATAAAAATATTAGAAAATAAGCATAACCGATCCTTTCGAGTTACGCGATTTATAATGCAAGGAAATCTCACTTTAAAATATTCCAACATAATTTTCAATGGTAAAACTATTATTCTTCAATATCGTCTCATTCCGAGATCTAAACTTCAATTTGAGAATCTTTTAGGACTGTTCCAAAAAATGAGGATATTACATTCTCCCCTCCTTATAAAATTTCGTCCTTGAAATTTCTCCATCCTCATATTTGATCACTTGAAACCAAAAGCTTATACAGAATCTAAATTATCCATATTCAAACTTATCTTGCCTTATACGTCGTCAAAGGTTACGCATTTCAAGCGAAATAGATCACGACATATAATATCAAACTTAAGTCAGGCCATAGCAAATCAAATTAATCATCTTATGTCAAACTAACAATACCTCATCGAAATCAAATCACAAATCATACATCAAATGAATTTCATTCATGCCAAAGCAGAATCTTATCAAAACCCATACTTTCGGAAAATTTTAAACATATAGGATCAAACCATATCAAATCAGTGTTGGGGTTTTCTCAAAGGCGCGGGCGGAAGCGTGGTTCGGGCGAAATCGTAACTTTAAAAACTTTTAAACTTACCGAATAAATTATTCAATATCCAATATGAATAATTCATTCATATTTCACCTAAACATATTTATTCGATATCAAATAACGACATAAATAAGTTAGAAATATCGCGAAACTTTTACGAAAATATTTTTCCTTAAAATGGCATAAAATGCATTTTTGTTCGAACCGACCAACCAATATACATGGGTGCTGCCCAGGTCAGTACATAGTACTTGGGCAGTTCATAGGCTGCCCGAACAGTGACAAATTCACTGTTTGGACAGCGAACACCCGGTAACGCCGTATTTCGCCGTTTTCGCATATTTCAACTCCGAAATAATTTTCGACAATTGTTCTAATGCCCAAAACACATCCAATACATTCATACAACATACTTTTCATCACCAAAATTACAGAAATTCCAGATCTGATTTAGTAACCAAAAATATAATTTTTCACGCTTTTAATCCAATTTTCTCAACATTAATCATATTAATATTTATACCAACCAAAGTCACCACAAATGAACAACTCAAGAAAAATTCTAGGAGTTACAAGAGTGGTCATAACTTATGACTCATAACACTCTAGAATGGCAACAACTCATCAAATGATAAAATTGAACTAATATTACACTAATATCATTCAATCTAACTTCACACATGCATTTAGCCTCTAAATCCATCCTCCAAATCAAAAAGCCCCAAAATATAAGAAAGGAAGAAACCTTAGAATTTTTCTAGATGCTCAAGAACAAGAAACAAGTTTTCCAAGTTTAAGAATTATGAAGATTACCTCCAAATCTCCTAATTTCCTCAAACTTTTTCTTGTTTTCTTCACTTTCTTCCATGTTTCTTCAAACTAATTTTGAGAGCTTTTCTTTTTGGTGGGTTTCGGCCATGGCTCCCTTCAAAAGAGAAAACCAAATTTTTTAACTTAAAAAACAAGGCCAAAGCGACTTTGGAGGGGTAAAATGGTCATTTGGTCATTTTAATCAAATTAAATAATAATAAACTTTAAGTTAACAAATCCAATTTGTAAACTTTAAGCTTAATAGAATCATGCCACATGTAACCAATAATAATCAAACATATTACATAACAATTATGTAATATTGATATAATTTAATTATCTAGATATTTAATAATTAAACATATAAATAATTAATTAATGTAATTATTATTATATATGTATTTTTATTTACATTAAATAAAAAGTACATATATTAACGGCATATGTCAAAGTCTCATTTGACAATTAATTAATATGTATCAAATCAAATCTTGTATCAAATATAATACATATTAATTATTAGTTGACCAAAATGCCATTAATGCATGTATTTTCGTTTAACGGTTTGAACGATTCGAATTCACTTATTTAATTCGGTAAAGTATTATGAATAATCTATATTATTCATAACGTGTTACCCAAGTGCTCAACGAGTACACTTCTTATTGTGGGACTCTCTAAGTTTAGGTTTATCCGTCACGGAATCCAATTTCATATCTCCATAATTCACCAATTCATGAATTATGACGACCATAGATAACCTCGCTAAACATGCAAGTTGAGGTCATTGCATACGTACTATCTCTCTGTCACAGACTATCAATATTATACCGGGGATATAGATAAGAACGTCAAATCCCTAAGGTATAATATTGTAACATCCCGCCTAAGCCAGGATGTTACCGGCAGGAGACAGGAAAACCCATCTCCATAAGCCTCTGAATCTGACGAAATTTCGGCATGATGTATGTAGAACATCATGCAACCTGGCTTATAGCCAGCACCCTGAGACAACCTGCTCAAGCAAACTCAACATATATGCAATCATTATCAAGGCCTCAGGCCTGAACTCAATGAACAAAATGTAAATCACTTGGCCTCCGGCCAGAACTCAAAATAAAACTATGCAATTACATATGCAATACAAGTACAAATACAAAACAAGGAGTCGTTATGACCCATAACTCGACCCAAGACTCAAAAACTCTCTTGAATGCAATTGGGGCGATCCACTGTCTTCAAAGTCTTCACCAAAATCCTGCTGGCTCAGTATGACTGCTACTGACCTGCAAAACTAACAAACTGTTGTGGTGTGAGTCATAAGACTCAGTAAGTAACCATGCTAATAACTTGAGCATCAAACACACACAAAGTCTGAATTCCGTTTCTGTGTTAACCTGAGTTGTCTATATGACCATGCAAACATTTATAAAGTCTGAATTAGCTATATGAATCTTATTCATCTAACAAACATATTACTTGTTACTGATTCTTTAATCTGATCCCTCACATACTTGAAATTCTGTTTACTATTTACATCAACAATATCCAAATAATTACATCAAATTCCTTTATCATTAACTAACATATCAAGATCTATCACGCTTCTGCTGCGCTACTCTAACTCTACTGCGCTACACTTTCTCTTTACTTTCCTGTACACTCTGTGCTAGTCTAGGTTAGGCAATTATGAAACTTTCTTTCTTTTACTTTCTTGAAATATCATCAAATCGGTATAATAACATATTCTTTCTATTAAACATCCAACAGACTAATATTAACCATAAAAACATGTATATGAAATCATATAATCATGCATTAGTATTTTACAAATTATTCCTTCCTTGTAAAGATACAATACACACATACATCAATCATAAATACATAGATACAATCATACTATCATGCATTAATATCATTTATATGCATCTCAAATGTTAACCAGAATGTACGATTTATATGCATAACTTTTAGGCTACTTTGTACTTTAATTATGGCATGCTTATAGAAAATGCTTTCTAAAATTTTTTTCTGAAAACTCTTTTTTGAAATTTTTTTCTGAAAACCCTTCTCTGAAGCTTCTTACAAAACCTGTCTTTCTAAATTTTGTTTCCTGAAAACTGTTTCTAAAATCTGCTCTCTGAAAACTGTTCTCTGAAAACTCTTTCTGAAAACATTATTTTACTTCACTTTCTGGAAAAGCTCTTTCTGAAAACTGTATCTAAAGACTGAGAACTGCATTTGAAACTGTAATCTGTATCTGAAAACTGAAAACTAAAAACTTTCTCTGAATTCTGTATCTCTGAAAGCTGTATCTGGAATCCATTTCTAAAATCTATATCTGAAAACTCTTTTCTAAAACTCTTTTCTGAAAACTGTATCTGGAGATCTTTACTGAAAACTGTATCTGGGTATCTACTGAAAACTGACGCATAGGGGCGTTACGTATCGCCGTCCCCCCATACGCCCTAGAGCCAGATATGTAAATCCATGACATTGGGGTGTTACGTATCGCCGTCCCCCAAAGCATGCCATACCTGCCCTGAAACTGGTGGTTTTGGGGCGTTACGTATCCCCGTCCCCCAAGCCACAATTAGAACTGGGGGTGCGGATCTATGCTACCGCCCAAGCTCTGAACTGGAGATCAGGCACACGATCCTATGCCGCCATCCTGTCTCAGAAACTAGGATCTAGGGGCGTTACGTATCGTCGTCCCCCTAGTCCTCTACATGTGCACATGTCTCTGTCCGTCAATTCCATCTCTGTATAAGTTACATACTGGAGTCAGTTTTTACCTCATGCCCCGAAAATCATATAAAAACTGCTGATCAACTTTTAAAAACTTAAATCAAATCCCAAACTATAAGGAACATCTTCTAAAATACATCTCTTTCAAAAACATTTGAAAACTACTCTTTGTAAAACTTTGAAACTTAAAAACATTCTTAGCTTTAACTTAACTTCTGAAAACCTTAACATATAGGTATGCATATGCATTTCTTATACTATCATACATGTACATGCATTCATTCTTGCATATTTATGATACATTGAGACTATTCATTTACATGTACCCTTTATGCTCACACAAAACTTACCTTGATATAGTCATATTTATTTACATACTTTCATACATTTAAATCAACATGCTCAAAGATCTAATTTACATATGTTCATATACACATATACTCTGTGCTCACTTAGTCATGCCTCAAAATACTTGTGTAAAAATTACATACATATAAGATACATGCTTATTTATTTCTCTATGCAACATACTTACTTTTTGTACTTTAAAACACACAGCCTCTTGCTTATACATACATACTCCATTTCTGCCTACTTAAGTGCCTATTTAAACATAAATACTTATACTTAGCTATATATGTACTCGTGATCTTGTTTTTGTATCCTTCTACATACACTGAACATATATAGTTACTTTCTTACAATTTGTCATTCTTAAAACTTTAATCTCATTCCCTAGGGTGTAGTTTCTACAACCCCCAATCCCAAGTATCCTATATTTTAATCATGTGTATCTGTTCCCATATTACGAATACATATACTTATCATTCTTATACTTGTCATTCTTATACTTATCATTCTTATACTTATCATTCTTATACTTTCAATCTAAGGCTTGCTAATATCTTGCTGCTTATATACTTATATATATATATATATATATATATATATACACTTCATGTTTTATATTTACACATATATCTATAAAGTTTCTTTATTATTTAAATTCAATCAGAACATGTCACAAGTAATCATCGCATGGATTACTTACCTGGCTAGGCGAACACTCCTAACCCTGGTCCAATCTGTCAAAACAAATGACAAAACATAATCAGAACCGCAACTTGCAGAATTCTTTACTAATCTATACTAAACTTCCGAACCCTTACGGAATAGCCAAATGTTAACTAGAATTACCCAATTACTATCGTACCATTAAAATTATATAATATTCATAGCTACGGTCATCAACGCTCAGTCGCGCGAGAAACTTCGTTTTATCGGAAACTTGCTAATTCTACCGGATCGATCTAATTTTTTCCGCTTCTGCCCGGATTCTACCACATGCATCGTTTTAACATATAACAACACATCAAATTCATTCCATAACAATTCGCTACACTACGGAACTACCGGAAGCATCCGAATATAAAACTGTAAACTTTAAAATAACGCATTTTTAACGGAAGGTCGTACCGAAATTCCGAGGGCATACTCGGACTCCCAACGGCCATACGAACGCGTTGGTGTCATCGGAATTCCGATCGGAGTTACTGTTCCCATGGGTGCTATAGTACACGTGCGGCTTCTCTCCTCGTTTCGCATGCAACCAGCCATTGTTCGGTGAAACCGACTCCGCATACTCGTAGTACTCTCCGAGGGCTTCGATTTGGTAGGTGGCTCGGGCCGTGAAACGAACTGACGAGTCGGATTCATCAAACCCACGTCGCGCCATTTTTTCCCCTCCTGCGACGATTCCGGCGGTCCTTAGCGTCGCCGCCGGCCACCGGAAGGTGCGCCATGGCCGGACGCATCGTCGGCTGGTGGTCCGCTGGCGAGATGCCGGCCGGAGGCCACCGGCGCGACCAAGTTTCCATTTTCTCTCTCCTCACGCCTCTCTTTGCTCTCTGTCTCGTTTTCTTCTTTTTTTTTTTTTTTGTTCTGTATATGCTGAATAATAATAAATAATAATAGTAATACAAATATCTAATTCCGGAAATTACCAACATGTCCCCACTAATAAGGGTATTTTCGGAAATCTTCGATTTTGAAGGCCTTCTGGCGCGATTCTCAAAACAATTTCAACGCAAAAGTCGTTCGTCTCGCAAAAACGAGTCAGATGGTTCAAGAATCAACTCAATTAGAGTTCGTTTGCTAATTTCCTAACCAAAACTGTAAACTTTACGCGTAATATAAATATCGCGTAACTGATTCCTTGAAACGGCGCGTCTCCTGATGCGACAACTCTTCCCTTATACTATTCCAACCCATATGACATCGCTTGATCTCTTATTCTTTGTTATCATTCTATTGCAAGACTATATCGTCAGTTTGGGAATCTTCTAGAACAGTCCCGAAAATCTGGGATGTTACAAATATAGTCGACTTTTAAATTTACGATCTCTAAATAACACTCGGAACTCACTTTCGAAGTATACCACAACCATGGATTTACGAGATCGCAAATACGTACATGATACATATGCCCTATACACAGGACTGACAGATTCTATCTGATACTCACAGGATATCATGAGCATCAGTCCAAACCCAACGAACAAGCGGAGGTCAAATCTAAATAGATCGGTGACGTGACTACCATCAAAGTGTGGAGGATATCTCATATATCCACATTGATATCTCAAGTCGAAGGACCACTATGGTACTCGACTCAAGAAGATTCCTATTGGCGTTGGTGTACCATCTATTAGGAAATCTGTCGTTAAGTGTTTATCAAATAAACACCTACACGTCAATACGAGTCTCTCAATGATCATGGTTCATTGGGATAAACCATCAGACCAAGTCTCAATATAGGACATGTACTGGTCTCAATGGATTTTACAAACCGACCCGTGTTAGTAAATCTTGACCATGAACTTTATTTGATAATATACTTTAAGTAGGGACACTTCCCAATGTCAATTACAAACTACTTTGTAACTGGCAGTACAAAATATATTATCGACACTTTGTCTAATATATACATATCACTAAACCATATTTAGTTTCAATCTAATCGTAATTAGATCGAATATGTATATAAAAGCAAGAAATACTAATAAGTAATATTATGGAAACGAGAATTATTCGTATTCATGAATCAGAGATAAATACGATCCGGATTGGCACTCCGAGCTCCAATCCTAACAATTTCTCCCACTTGCTCTAGTGCCAATCCATGGTATCATATACAAATCTAAATATGTATTACATACACATGGTCCTCAAGAGCTGACCTATCACTAAAAAGGTAGGCATTAACAGGTAAGCCCGCTATAACATATTGAGTTTGTTCAACAAACCCAATCGTTTCCCTTAGCCAGCTGTTGGACAATTATGACCCATAGCGTCACTATTTGTACAGATCACGGTGTTGTTGTACAAATTAACTATATGACAAATGAGATTGCACTCTTATCATTTGTGATTAGATCACCTAGATGTATAAATGATGAGAGGTCCCTGTGATTTGTTCCTGGATTGAGAATGATATGAGACAGTATCAATCCATGAAGGATAAATCATTAAACATCCATAGTTAGAGCATTATCGAGATATGCCATCGATGAATGCGTAAAAGAGTAGTATTACACTTGTGCGCGTTGTGAGGGCACAATGACATAGTTCTCATATATTTGGGTATAGGATACTCACGCAAGTGTAATAGGAGGTTTTGTTTCACCGATGGTAGGGGAAACAGCTTCGCTCTGGATAAGACCCCCTCAGAATTCCATTGGTAGTATGACTATGTGTCTATGGAAGTCTGAAATCAGGGTAGGTGTATTTGGTCTTAACCTGAGACTTGCACCGCTAATACATACGACAATCAATATACTTTGGTTGAGGTCGTCCAGGGCTTTAACCGGTTCTATGTACGCCAATACTGGGTATATTGAGAATTGTAGTGTGTTGGGTGTGATGTCAAGACGAAAGTGTCACTCCAGTCATATGGAGTTGATGATCGCGCAGGGATACAGAACTGGCTCTCTATATAAGGTTGCAACCATCGGGATAATATGACTTGGTCATGATTATCCGATATTAAAGAGACTAGTTGCTCGTAATCCTATATATGCTTCGTACGGGACAGACACTGTACCAGCCCCAGGCCTTGCATGTGATCATCCGATACTGGACAGAAATACGCAATACTACGTATACTACGCTTGATACAGATACTTTATTCCTGTAAGGATATTTCCGGAGAATTGGGTAGGCATGACACTTTGCTAGAGGCCAACCTTGTCTTTTAAATCGGTATAAACGTAGTACGAGGTACTTACGTGTTCGGATAGTCCGACGACCGAATTTATTGCCAACATATCCGGGGATCTCATGGTTGCTTCCCAAAGATTCACCGATGACGTATAACTCGCACTCTAAATTAATCTGAGATTAATTAGATGACAGAGAAAATTAATCTGTGATTAATTGCATAGATATTTTATCTGGGATAAAATATCATTTAAAAGAGAGATAACGATTAATTTGGAATTAATCGGCAAATTAATATATTCGATATATTAAACGAAATTGGATTTTGACGCGGAATTAAAATTAGATTTTAATTCGGGCGAACGAATTAATTTAGAATTAATTCGTTAGCGACGTGAATAGTGACTTCGCTAGGCGTAATCATTTAATTACGACGCAATGGAAAATTCTTTAATTTGGAAATAGCGAACCCAAGCCCGTGATTATTGCGAGCGCATTCGCATTTCGAATTCGAGTGCGGTACGCAAGTAAAATCAAGCGTCAAATCGCTAGTCGCATCTAGCGTCACATCAAGCGTCAAATCATGTCACTTTGAGTGATGTGACCATTGATTGATTGATGTGACTTGATGTGAGTTAATGGAAGTGGTTGGTATGGCTTTATTGTTTGACTTTTGCAAAGCCAATTTTGTGGAAAATCATTTTTTTATTTTTTGAAAATATATAAGTGGATTTGTTACACAAAATACCAATTAATTCAACATATTTTCTCTCTTCCTCTTTCTCCCTCATCTCACGCCTAAGGGGCTCCAAAAACCTCACTGGTTTTTGGTTACTGCCGTGTGCAGTGGGAATCATAGAGTTGGATTTTTGTGGAAAAAATCGTAAGTGCTAGCACACTATGAGATATGCGAAGGTGATAGGGAAGTCTACCCATGAGCCGGGAACCGTTCGACGAAGCTTGGAGCTTGACGAAGGACCAAAACGAAGGCCGAAAGAGTGAGTTGTTTCAGTTCACTGCCGAATGCAGTGAAGGAGGAAGAAAATGTTTTGTTCGCCTCTGCGTCGCTCAACCGCTCGATGTAAGTATTCCGCGACTTCTCTATTGTATTCACTTATGTTTCATGCTTGATTTGTGATCCTTGGGACCCTTAGAATCTCCAACAATGGTATCAAAGCTTGGTTAAAAGCATGAAATTGATTTAGGGCTTAAAATTGGGCAAACTTGATTTTGAGCAAGATTAATAAAATTGGATGGATTACTATGCTTAAATGTGTTTGAATTAAGGATTGATTTGATCAATTTAAAGAAATCTTGTTTGGAACAAATTTCCCCAATTTTTTGAGCTTGGCTGAAAATAATGCCCTATGTGTTCTTGGTGATTTTTGTTTTTTGATTCATTGGATGAGTTGGAATCAATCGGGAATGTGATTTAATGTCGATTGTAGATTTAATCGGATTGAAACCGAATCAGACATAATTTTCCCTTCCATTGCCGAGAACAATAAACATGATTTGGGTTTGATTTTGTTAATTTATGGGGTAACTCCCGGATTGGATTTTGGTTATTCGGTTTGACCCGAGTTAACCAAAAGTCCACGCCTTAAGAAATTAATTAAAAGCCAATTGGACTTTAATTAAATTGACGTTGGACGTTAATCGGGCTTTGAGACCCGTTACGATTAAATTTGGAATTTAAATCGAAAAAGGTTTATTAATAAAGTGTAATATTTAATTTGGAATTAAATAGCGAATTAGAATTGAATGCATATTAAATTGGATTTAATGATGTAGTTTAATTTAATTCGAAAATATGTACTTTGAGTACTTGTTCGCAAAACGAGTTTGACTCGAGCAAAATCAAATCGTTGTTTAAACATTGGATGGTCACTAATTATCAGATTAATTAATTTGATTAGATTGATTGATAACATGCTTGTGTGAATACATGGTTGCGATGCATGAATAATGTATATCGGATGGATATTAGAAGGGTGGGACAATTTTAGAAATTGTTGTAATAAATTTGATTTATTAATTGGACCTGCGTGTCCAGCCTATTACCTCATTTCTCATTGTATTTCTCTTCTCACCTATTCCCCTCAATGTAAATGAGATTTCTTTAGAAGTGTAGTGTAACGGGTAGAAGTGATACTTGTGCTAGCGGGAGAGAGAAATGGAGAGATTTGATCTAGGATCAATGTGTAAAGTATCCATCCGCATATCATTATTATTTTTCATATGCGCTTTATTATGTGTTTAGAATGCATGTTTAAGGGTCTATGATGATGAGACCTTAACAAATATAATAAATTGGTTGCCAATTTGTACTCGAAAAACCCTCGCATAATATTAAGCGTTTTTCCTTCCATTGAGTGATTCTCACTCAAGATCCGAGACTGGCATTGGCTTGTTGGCCAAAGTCAAGGCCTTTGTCCGTCGATGATGTGTTTGAATCACGAGAGCTTTGTTACATGTCAGTGTCTTGTCCAAGTTGTGGTTTGTTAGCCAAAGTCAAGACCACTTCTTGTCCATCGACATTGATTACGAAGCTTTCCATGGTTAATGGGTCGTGCTTAACTGGGATCACTAAGTTTGTTGTGCCAAATCCAAGGCTTAGTTGATTCAGAGGAAAAAGGTTAGGTAATACATTGGATGTATTGGCATATATAAGATATATTTTTCGGACTTGGATGTCCCCCTACCGGATCTAGGAATTGGATTGGATCCAATCGATCTTAGAGATCTACCTAGTTAATTATCATACAATTTGTTGGCCAAAGTCAAGATTGTGTGATATTTAACGGGATCCTAGCCTACTTGGAAACGCGGTTTCCCGAGTACTCGACAGAGGGTTAGAGGCTCGCTGAAAAATAGTGGGAGGCAAGAATTGAATTTGCAATACTCGTTCAATTACTCGCCATACGCGCTCAAACAATATCATTCGTCAAATAAATTAAATGTTAGTTGGACTAATATTTAAATTTTTGTTTTAATAAACAGTTGAACTATATATTCAAACTATTCATTTATAGTTGATTTTATAATTGGATTATAGTAATCAATATAATTGATTTTAATCTATTAAATTATAGTTGATTAAATAGTTGGACTATTGTAATCATTATAATAAATAGTACCTAAATCGTTGATTAAATAGTTGGACTATTAGAATCAAGATAGAATTGAAAGATTGACGTTTAATACATAATCCTAGGGAAAATGTATTTAAATGGTTTATTTTTCAAATTGGGAATAAAGTTTCAGGATGGTCCTGGAAACTAATAATGTATTAAATTGGGAGTTAAGAAAATAGTCGAGCATAATCTTTGGAAGATTTATGTGATGATAACTTTAGTGCTTAATCCATTAAGCTTGTCGCAGTAGACTCCTTAATTTCTGAATCAGAACTAAGGATTAGATCTTTAAAGTATGATAAAGAAATTGAAGGATCTTCATAAATCTATACTTAGATTTTAGAAGTACTAATATTAAAATAGTAAACTCTTGAAGAGTTAATGACTATTCTCAATGAGATAAAGTCAAACTTTGCAATTAGGCAAGTAGCGCAAGGCGCACCTTACTTCGATATTCTAGAAACCCGAGGCTTGGATAAAGGCTACTGGAATTTGAAAATGGGCAAAGGCAAAATCATTATAATCTTCTAGGAAGATAAAGGACATATCCCAAAATGTCTGCCTAAATGTGGCAAACGGGATCGCGGAAGCGTGACTGCCTTTTAGACAAAGCAGACATGAAGGAATTGAAGAATGAGCAAAGCTCTACTTCAAATATGTTTGTCATAAATATATTCACTACTAGTATTAAAATTGGATTTTAGATACTTAGTGTGATATATATTGATGTTCAGAATCTGTTTTGAACAGGATACTGACTTCAATTGAGATTTAATCTGCGAATAGTAAACGGGATGAAAGTCGCTGTTTTAACCGTAGATACCTAAGTTTAGGAACTACCCTTCGGGTGTGTACCTAAATTTGGAAACTGTTATAATGTAACTAGTTTGACTAGATACATTACCTCTATATCAGTGTTTAATCCACTGCGGGTGAACCTTTATATTCTAGAACACTAAAGTGTTTTATTATATAAAGATGATATTGAGATAAACACATTAGATGTGAATAACAGAATTTATTTTAGAATATAAATAAATCTCAAACATATAACATGACAAACAATAGCTCAAACTGATTTGATCAGATGAAACTTAAATATGGCATTGTTGTCTGGGACACAATCAAACAAGACTCGTATATCCACACTTTCAAAGAGGGGGTACTCGAACTAATTTGATTCTAATCAAATAAAGTCTACGAATCTAGTTTATTGGGCAATGTGCCTAAAACACTATTTATTTGGTAAAAGTGTAAATGCCACCTATCTGTTAGCCCTAGTTCATAGTGAAGCAAGTGGGCCCATGTCTAGCTAGGCTAGAGGTGGATATGAATATTACGTGACCTTTACGGATGTGGCATCGCGTTTTGGTTATGTGTTTCTATTGAAACACAAATCGAAAACTTTTAAGTTTCGACATGAAATAGACAAACAGATCAGCTATAGTATTATACCGTCATGGTAAGACCGTAATGGAAAATACTTAGGTAATAAGTTTCTAGTATATTTGAAAGAGTATATTATTCTTTCAATGAGGATTCCTCCCGGAACACGTCATTGTGACGGTGTGTCCGAACTGAGTAACCGAATTTTGTTGGACATGATAAGGATAATCATGAGTCGCTATGAGCTACCATTTCCTTCAACGGATAAGCATTAAACAGTGCAAGAACTTATTTTGAATAAGGTTCCATAATAATCTGTTTGACAGATTTCATATTAGATATTTACTGGAAAGAAACCGGGTTTCTCACTCCTAATGATTTGGGATGCTAGGCATATGTTTGGATGATACCAAACTAAAACCCAAATTGGATAAGTGCCAAAGTATAGTACTTATACAACTCACAAGAGAACAATTAGATTGTTGCTCACCATGCGGTTTTCCTGAGAGGAATACCGATATGCAGTGGTAAGTGGGAGGATAGTAAAACCCGATGAAAATCAGAGTAATACTATTCTAGGCACCGAATCCTTAATGGAACATAAATAGTTCATTAAGGATGAAACTATTACCAGTAATTTTCGAATACACAAGACACGTAAGTCGGAGAGAGTCAGAAAACAACCTAGGGTATGGGTTTCTGATCTCACCTCGAAAAGATGTCTATCTTTAGAGGTATACCAACTGACTACGTATGAGGAAGTGATACAAGGTATCGACATCCTATTATGATAAAGTGTCATGAGTCCGAAATGGATTCCATGTATATCAACTATGTTTGGACACTAGTTGATGTACCGCTAGGCATTGTGCCTATTGGTACTATATAACTCTTCGAGGAAGACGTACATGGAAGGCAACATACCAACGTACTAAGCTAGGCTTGTAGCAGAAAGGTATCGTTATCAACATTGTGTTGATTATGATTCAACCTTTTAACTGTTGCCACGGTAAATCCATTTGGATAATGCTTGCTAACGCTGCATGTTTCATGTATGAAATATGACAGCTTAACGGGAAAATCGCTTTCCTGAAAAGGAAACCTTTTGGAGGATGTTTACAACATCCTGTCGGTTTTGTCGTACCATAACTAGCAAACAAGGTTTGCAGGTTATTCGATCCATGATTGGATTGTAGCAAGCATAGGTTCTTGGAATTATCGTTTTGATATGATCATAATGGTTTATGATTTAATTCAAAACGAAAGGATTCTTGTGTATATAAGAAGGTTAGTGGGAGCGCACTGACAGTGGCTGTCCTATATAAATAATGATAATATGTCATTTCTTGGAAATGATATTCCCATAATAATAAATCGGTGAAAGCTTAGCTTTCGAGAAAACTCTCCGAGAAATCGTATATCCCAAAATGTATGCAACCTGGTGTCTCATACGCTTTGAGCATATGTATTCACAAACAGGCCAATCTGAGTGATAGTCACTGGATTGAAGTTAAGAACATACTTAGTGTCTTAGAGAACTAAGGATGTTGTCTTAATCTGTGGAAAAGGAGAACTTGAAGTGACCGGGATCACTGTAGCAAGTTTCCTAACCGATAAAGACGATTAAAAGTCGCAAAACGGTACTATAAAGTTTGAATGACGGAACAGTGAGCTGGAAATCTTCCAAGCAAGATACTGTTACCGAATAAGCAACAGATGCGGGTTATTGCTGCAGCTGAAGCGGCGATAGAAGCCTTTTGGGTCGATAAATAAATCTAATTAGATTAGATATAATTCTGTTAGTAGCTGAGCTAGGCTTGAGCACATGCTAAAGAATTAATGGTCTCATCAACGATCCAGATACATACTTCAATATTCATCTGATTCGTTCGGATCATACATCGTGGCGATGTGATGATCGAATAAATCGCATCAGATGATAATCATGCAAATCCACTGACGAAAGTTTTTCTCAGCAGTTTGAGCCAACCGTACATAGTTCGGGTGTAAGACACTCGAGTGACTAGCTATAGGCCAAGTGGGAGATTGTTGGACAATTATGACACATAGCGTCACTATTTGTACAGATCACGGTGTTGTTGTACAAATTAACTATATGACAAAGGAGATTGCACTCTTATCATTTGTGATTAGATCACCTAGATATATAAATGATGAGAGGTCCCTGTGATTTGTTCCTGGATTGAGAATGATATGAGACAGTATCAATCCATGACGGATAAATAATTAAACATCCCTAGTCAGAGCATTATCGAAATAGGACATCGATGAATGCGTAAAAGACTAGTATTACACTTGTGCGCATTGTGAGGGCACAACAACATAGTTCTCATATATTTGGGTATAGGATACTCACGCAAGTGTAATAGGAGGTTGTGTTTCATCGATGGTAGGGGAAACAGCTTTGCTCTG
The DNA here is from genome assembly GCA_019454045.1 of Zanthoxylum bungeanum. Classification (NCBI taxonomy): domain Eukaryota; kingdom Viridiplantae; phylum Streptophyta; class Magnoliopsida; order Sapindales; family Rutaceae; genus Zanthoxylum; species Zanthoxylum bungeanum. The sequence continues at coordinate 35,040 of SKCR01038722.1, read as the reverse complement.
GATAAGACCCCCTCAGAATTCCATTGGTAGTATGACTATGTGTCTATGGAAGTCCGAAATCAGGGTAGGTGTATTTGGTCTTAACCTGAGACTTGCACCGCTAATGCATACGACAATCAATATACTTTGGTTAAGGTCGTCCAGGGCTTTAACCGGTTCTGTGTACGCTAATACTGGGTATATTGAGAATCGTAGTGTGTTGGGTGTGATGTCAAGACGGAAGTGTCACTCCAGTCATATGGAGTTGATGATCGCGCAGGGATACAAAACTGGCTCTCTATAAAGGTTGCAACCGTCAGGATAATATGACTTGGTCATGATTATCCGATATTAAAGAGACTAGCTGCTCGTAATCCGATATATGCTTCGTACGGGGCAGACACTGTACCAGCCCCAGGCCTTGCATGTGATCATCCAATACTGGACAGAAATATGCAATACTACATATACTACGCCTGATACAGATCCTTTATTCCTGTAAGGATATTTTCGGAGAATTGGGTAGGCATGGTGCTTTGCTAGAGGCCAACCTTGTCTTTTAAATCGGTATAAACGTAGTACAAGGTAGTTACTGGTTCGGATAGTCCAACGACCGAATTTACGGCCAACATATCCAGGGATCTCATGGGTCGCTTCCCAAAGATTCACCGATGACGTATAACTCGCACTCTAAATTAATCTGGGATTAATTAGATGAGAGAGAAAATTAATCTGGGATTAATTGCGGAGATATTTTATCTGGGATAAAATATCATTTAAAAGAGAGATAACGATTAATTTTGAATTAATCGCCAAATTAATGTATTCGATATATTAAACGAAATTGGATTTCGACGCGGAATTAAAATTAGATTTTAATTCGGGCGAACGAATTAATTTATAATTAATTCGTTAGTGACGTGAATAGTGACTTCGCTAGGCGTAATCATTTAATTACGACGCAACAGAAAATTTGTTAATTTGGAATTAGCGAACCCGAGCCCGGGATTGTTTGCGAGCGCATTCGTATTTCGAATTCGAGTGCGACACGCAAGTCAAATCTGTTGGATAATATGACCCATAGCGTCACTATTTGCACAGATCATTGTGTTGTTGTAGCAAATTAACTATGTAATAAGGAAATTGCACTCTCATCATTTGTGATTAGATCACCATAGATATATAAATGAAGAGAGGTCCCTATGATTAGTTCCTGGATTGAGATGATATGAGACAGTATCAGTCCACGAAGGATTAATCATTAATATCCCTAGCCGTAGTATTATCGAGACTGGACATCGATAATGCGGAATAGGCTAGTATTGCACTTGTGCGCATTGTGAGGGCACAACGGCATAGTTCTCATATATATAAGTATTGGATACTTGTGCAAGTGCGATAGGAGGTCGTGTTTCACCGATGGTACGGGAAACAGCTTCGCTCTGGATAGACCCTTCGGAATCCCATTGGTATTATGACTAGGTGTCTATGGGAGGCCGAAATCAAGGTAGGTGTGTATAGTCTTAACCTGAGACTTACATCGCTAATACTTACGACAATCGGTAAACTTTGGTTTTGGTGGTGGGGGATCTTAACTGGTTCTGTGTTCACCTCTTCTGGTTTTATCAGAGAATCGTAGAGTATTGGGTGTGATTATCAAGACAGAAGTATCACTTCAGTCATATTGGAGATGATGTCACGCAGGATACGGTATTAGTGCTCTTAAAGTGATGCGCATCCAATCGTGATATTATGACCAGGTCATGAATATCCGATTATAGAGACTAGTTACCAGACATCCGATATGTGTTTCGGACGGGGCAGACACTTATCCAGCCCCAGCCCTAGCACGTGATTATCCGATACTGGGCCGATATGCACAATACATTAGTATACTACGCTTGATACAGATCTTAATATTCTTAAATGGATATGTCCGGAGAATTGGGTAGACTTGGTGCTTTGCTAGGAGTCGACCTTGTCTCGTAAATCGGTAGAACGTAGTACTTGGTACGTACGTGATTCGGATACTCCGACGACCGTATTTACTGCCAGATTATCCGGGGATCTCATGGGTCGCTTCCCGATAATCCACCGATGACGCACAACTCGCACTCTTGAATAATCTGGGATTATAAAAAAGAGAGAGAAAAGTAATCTAGGATTAATTACGGAGATATTTTATCTAGGATAAAATATCGTCTAGAGAGAGATAACGATTAATTTGGAATTGATCGATGAATTAATATATTCGATATATTAGACGAAATTAGATTTCGACGCGGAATTAAAATTAGATTTTAATTCGGGCAAACGAGTTAATTTAGAATTAATTCGTTAGCGACGTAAATAATAATTTCGCCAGGCGCAATTATTTATTTAAATTCGATTGAATTAACGTCGCGACGTAAGCTCGGTATTTCGGAATATCGAACCCGAACGCGTGAGTGCACGTGGGCCCACTTTCATTTGGAAACGTGTGGGGCCCACATGACACATGTCATTCTAATGCTTTGCATGTAGATTGTGTACATTGCACTCAATGTCATTGCATGGAGTTTGAGTGTTTGACACTCTAAGCCATTGCATGTTTTGTGTCATAATTTTATTATTAATTTAATAAATATTATGGCATAAATATAAATTGATTTTTGGTAAATCATTTTAATACAACACAATTCAATCTTCTCTCTCTCAAAATTCTCTCTTCCTCTCACGGCAATGGTGGCCATCTTCACTGGTTTTGAACCAGTTTGGGCGTGACTTTAGGGAAGCAAGGGTTGGGTTTTCATGGTGAAAACCGCAAGTGCTAGCACACTACGAGTCTTGCGAAGGTGGTATGGAGGTTCACCCATGAGGCGGGACTCATCCGACGGAGTTTGGAGCTTCGTTTTGAGACCCGAAACTGCCAAGACAGTGAGCATGGACTGGTTGCAGTGGCATGAGCAGGGCAGTACGTTTTTGGCCTTGATTCGTCTTCAAATCGACATAACCGATCAATGTGAGTATTCCGCTACCTCCGTTGATGTATTCACGCATTATTTCATGTCTTGATTTGATCTTGGGACCTTAGAATTAACCAACAATGGCATCATGAGCTAATGTTGCAAGCATGAAATTTGTAGGGTTTAAAATTTGGGTAAATGTGATTTGAGCATGATTTGAATAAATTGCTTGTTTGAGTATGCTTATAACATGTTTAAATTCATTTTGGTTGGACTAATTTGATGAAAAATGATTTGGAATTATTTTCCCCAAATTAATAATGCCTTGGCCGAATGGTTTGTGATGTTTTGGATTCTTGGAATTTTGTGATTTTGATTCGTTTGATGAGTTAGAATCATTTAGGTTGATGTTAATTTGAATCGAATTGGATTGGATTTCGAATTGGACAAAAACCCCAAATTCCTTACCTTGGCCGAATGTGTCATGCCCTAATGTCTTGGTAATTTTGGTTTTGTGACATTGGATGTGTATGAAATCAAATCGGATGTTGATTTGATGTCGATTGTAGGTTCGATTGGATCGAAACCGAATCGGACACAAAATCACCTTCCTTGGCCGAGAGCATGAAAGCATGTAAATGGGTTTGATTTTTCATTATGTGTGTTTGACATGTAATAATGAATTAAGTATGATTAATTGGACTAATTTAGTGTTTTGGAAATGTTGATTTAGTTGATTAATCATATAATGCACTTTTGGTAATTAAATTGTGAAAATTGGATTTTTGGATTTAATTAATTGGGCCTAATTTTGGAAATTAGAATTTAAAGTTGTAATTGGGCCTATTGGGCTTGATTTATCAAGTTTGGTTTAGGCCAAGTGGATTGGATCCAATTGGGCCCAAAACCTTAACCATAAAGCCCAATTGCGACTAATGAACCTTTAAAGTTCAATTGGGCCTAATGGGCCAAGATTGATTTATGGGCTTATGGGGTAAATCCCGGATTGGACTTTGGTTATCGGTTTGACCCGAGTTGACCAAAAGTCCACGCCTTAAGAAATCAATCAAAAGCCCATTGGACTTTAATTGAATTGACGTTGGACGTTATTCGGACTTTGAGTCCCGACGCGATTGATTTGGAATTTAATCGTAAAAGGTTTATTAATATAAAGTGCAATATTTAATTTTGAATTGAATAGTGAATTAGTATTAAATACATGTTAAATTAGATTTAATGATGTAGTTTAATTTAATTCATGAATTCGTACTTTAAGTACTTATTCGCAAAAACGAGTTTGACTCGAACAAAATCAAATCGTTGTTTGAACATTGGATGATCACTTAATTATCAGATTAATTAATTTGATTGATTGATTGATTGATAGCATGCTTATATGTGTGAATACGTGGTTGTGTTGAATGAATAATGTATATCGGATGGATATTAGTCGGGTGGGCAATTTTAGAAATTGTTGTAATAAATTCGATTTATTAAATTGGACCTGCGTGTCCAGCCTTATCACCTTCTTTCTCTTTGTATTCTCTTCTCACCTATTCCCCTCTATGTATATGAGGTTTCTTTAGAAGTGTAGTGTAACGGGTAGAAGTAGTACAAGTGCTAGCTTGAGTGAGAAAGGGAGAGATTTGATCTAGGATCAATGTGTAAAGTATCCATCCGCATATCATTATTATTTATTTCATACTCGCTTTATTATGTATTTAGAATGCATGTTTAAGGGTGTATGATGATGAGACCTTAACAAAGATAATTAAATTGGTAGCCAATTTGCACGCGAAAATCCCTCAATCTATATTAAGCAAATATCCTTCCATTGAATGATTCTTGTTCAAGATCCGAAGTTGGCATTGGTTTGTTTTTGACCAAAGTCAAGACCTTTGTCAATCAAGGATGTACTTGAATCATGAGAGTTTTGTTGCATATCGGTGTCTTGTCCAAATCGTGATTTTTATTGGCCAAAGTCAGATCACCTTTTGTCCAATGACATTGATTACGAAACTTTCCTCGTCAATGGGTCCCGCTTAACTGGAATCATTAGGTTTGTTTTTGGCCAAAGCCATGGCCTAGATGATTCGGAGGATATGTTTAGGAAAATGTATTGGATACATTGACATTATACATATGTTTCGGACTTGGATGTCCACCTAACCGGATCTAGGAATTGGATGAGATCCAATTGATCTGTGAGATCTACCTAGTTAAATAGCATACAGCTTTTATTGGCCAAAGTCAGGGTTGTGTGTTATTTAATAGGATCCTAGCCCACTAGGAAACACGGTTTCCCGAGTACTCCACAGAGGGTTAGAGACTCGACGAAAAATAGTGGGAGGCAAGTATTGAATTTGCAACATTCGTTCGAATACTCGCTAAACACGCTCATTTTTTTTTACTCTCGTCATAGTTATTAAAAGTATTAGTTGGACTAATATTTTATGTTGTTTTAAATTATATATATAGTTGGACTATATACAAACTCATTCAATATATAGTTGATTTTATAATTGGATTATAGTAATCAATATAATTGAATTAAATGATAGTTGATTTTATAATGGGATTATAGTAATCAATATTAAAATTATAGTTGATTTTATAATTGGATTATAGTAATCAATATAATTGAATTAAATGATAGTTGATTTTATAATGGGATTATAGTAATCAATATTAAAATTATAGTTGATTAAATAATTGGATTATTGTAATCATTATAATAAATAGTACCTTAATAATTTGATTAAATAGTTGGACTATTAAAATCAAGTAATAATTGAAAAGGTTGAATATTTAAAATATATAATCCTGGATTAAATGTTTTAAATGATTTAATTTTCAATTGGGAATTGATAATAGGTTAATTTATTTGATAAAATAACTTATTATTACTAAGCCCATAATTAAGCAAATAGTAGAGCATAAAATCTTTGGAAGATTTATGTGATGATGACTTTAGTGCTTAATTAATATACTTACAATAAATCTATCTTTAGATTTAAAAGTATTAAAATTGCAATTAATAATTCTTGGAGAATTAATTGACTATTCTAGTGGAGAAAAGTCAAAGTTTGCAATTGGGCATGTAGCACAAGGTGCACATCATTTCGATATTCTAAAACCCAAGGCTTGGCCAAAGGTTTGTGAAATATTGAAAGGTAATTGACATATCCCAAAGTGACTACCATTTGGATATGGAAGACACGAAGGAATTAAAGATAAGGAGAGGCTCTAACTTTAAAAATATTTGTCATGTTAACTGTATTAAGTTTTAATACTAGTTACATAATAGTATTATATTAATTAGTTATTTTAATATACTTAGTGTATATATATATATAACGTTCAGAATCCGCTGTGTGCTGGATACTGGCTTCAAGCCGAGATTTCTCTGCGAATTGGGAAACGGGACGAAAGTCGCTGTTTCGACCGTAGATACCTAAATTTAGGAACTACCATTTGGGTATGTACTTAAATTAGGAAATGTTATAATGTAACTAGTTAGACTAGAGACATTATCTCTATATCAGTGTTTAATCCGATGCGGATAAAACCTTTATATTCTAAAGCACTAAAGTGTTTCATTATATAAAGATGATACTGAGACAAATACTTAGATGTAAATAACATAATTTATATTTTGAATATAAATAAAATCTCAAACATATAAATGACAAATAAATAGCTCAAATTGATTTGATCAATAGAGACTTATTTGTGGCATTGTTGTCTGGGACACAATTAAACAAGACTCGTATATCCACACTTTTGAAGAGTGGGTACTAGGACTGATTTGACTATTCAAATAAGGTCTACGAATCTAGTTTATTAAACAAGACTCGTATATCCACCTTTTTGAAGAGTGGATACTAGGACTGATTTGACTATTCAAATAAGGTCTACGAATCTAGTTTATTAGGTTAAATACCTAAAATACTATTTACTTGGTAATAGTAAAAGGGCCACCGATCTGTTAGCCCTATTCATGGTGAAGTAAGTGGGCCCATATCTAGCTAGGCTAGATGTGAACATGAATATTTCGTGACCTTAACGGATGTGACATCACGTTGTGGTTATGTGTTTCTTTTGAAGAACACAGATCGGAAACTTTAGAGTTTCGACACGAAGTAGACAAACAGATCGGCTATAGTGTTATTCCGCCACGGTAAGACCGAAATGGAAAATACTTAAGCAGTAAGTTTCATATATAAATGAAAGAGTACGGTATTCTTTCATATGAGGACTCCTCCCGAGACACGTTAGTTAGACGGTGTGTCCGAACTAAAACCGAATTTTGTTGGACATGATAAGGCTTATCACGAGTCGCTCTGAGCTACTATTTCCTTCTACAGGATATGTATTAACAGTGCAAAACTTATTTGGAATAAGGTTCCATGTAAATCTGTTTGACAGATATCATATAGGATATGAACAGGGAAGAAACGAGGTTTCTCATTCCTGATAATTTGGGTATGCCAGGCATGACGTTTGGATGATACCAAACTAAAGGACCCAAATTGGATTAGTGCCAATATAGGTTATCCTAAGGGAAACCATAAGTATAGTACTTATAAATCCCACATGAGAACAATGTGATTGTTGCTCACCATGCGATTTTCCTGAGAGGAATACCGATATGCAGTGGTCAGTGGGAGGATAGTGATACTCGATGAAAATCGGAGTAATACTATTCAAAGCACGAAGTCCTTAATGGAACACAAATAGTTCATCAATGATGAATCTATACCATTAATCTTCAAATACACAAGAAACCGCGTAGATCAGAGAGAGTCAGAAAACAACCTGGGGTATGGGTTTCTGATCTCACCTCATAAAGATTTTAATCTTTTAAGGTACACCAACTGATTACGTATGAGGAAGTGATACGAGGTATCGACTCCCTAATATGGCAAAGTGCCATGAAACCGAAATGGATTCCATGTATAACAACTATTTTGGATACTAGTTGTTGTACCACAAGGCATTTTGCCTATGGTACATTAAACGTCTTCAAGGAAGACATACATGGAAGGCAACATACCAACGTACAAAGCAGGGCTTTTGACGGAAAGGTATCGTTATCAACATTATGTTAATAACGGTTCAACCTTTTACCTGTTGCCATGGTAAGTCCATTTTGAAGATGCTTGTTGATAACTGTATATTTCATTTATGGAATATGTCAGTTACAGATCGAAAGCGATTTTGTATAACCGACAAACAAGGTTTGCGGGTTATTCGATCCATGTTTGGATTGATGCAAGCATAAGGTTCTTGGAACTGTTATTTTGAAATAATCATAATGGTTTATGATTTGATTCAAAACTAAATAATTCTTGTGTATATAAGGAGGTTAGTGGGAGAGCGCACTGACAGTGAAATTCCCATAAAGCAATTGGTGAAAGCTTGGCTTTCAATAGAAATTCTCCGTAGAATTCTGGGGAGTAACAACCTTTATTCAAGGAATAAAGATCTACTGGGATAGATTTGGAGTTTGTTAACACTCTCTGGGAAATTGTACATTTAAAATGTACTTGATAGGGTGTCTCATACGCTTCGAGCATATGGAGTCACGATCAAGTTAATCCAAGTGATAGTCACTGGATTAAAGATTCAGAACATCTGTTAGTATCGGAGAGAACTAAAGATGCTGTCTTAAACTATGGAGAAGGAGAACTTGAAGTGACTGGGATCACCACTGCAAGTTTCCAAACAATTAAATACTGCGGTACTATAAAGTTTGAATAACGGGACAGTGAGCTGGAAATCTTCCAAGCAAGATAACTGTTGCCGAATAAACAACAAATGCGGATTATTGCTGCAGCTGAGGCAGCAATAGAAGCCATTTGGATCAAAAATAAATCTAATTAGATTAGATATAGTTCTGTTAGCAGCTGAGCTAGGCGTCAACACAGGCTAAGGAATTAAAGGTCTCATCGACGATCCAGATATATACTTCTATATCATCTGATTCATTCGGATCATACATCGTGGCGATGTGATGATCGTATAAATCGCGTCAAATGATAATCGAACAAATCCGCTGACGAAAACCTTTCCTCAGCAATTTGAGCGAACCTTACATAGTTTGAGTGTAGGACACTTGAGTGACTCGCTACGTGCCAAGTGGGAGATTGTTGGATAATATGACCCATAGCGTCACTATTTGCACAGATCATTGTGTTGTTGTAGCAAATTAACTATGTAATAAGGAAATTGCACTCTCATCATTTGTGATTAGATCACCATAGATATATAAATGAAGAGAGGTCCTCTATGATTAGTTCCTGGATTGAGATGATATGAGACAGTATCAGTCCACGAAGGATTAATCATTAAATATCCCTAGCCGTAGTATTATCGAGACTGGACATCGATAATGCGGAATAGGCTAGTATTGCACTTGTGCGCATTGTGAGGGCACAACGGCATAGTTCTCATATATATAAGTATTGGATACTTGTGCAAGTGCGATAGGAGGTCGTGTTTCACCGATGGTACGGGAAACAGCTTCGCTCTGGATAGACCCTTCGGAATCCCATTGGTATTATGACTAGGTGTCTATGGGAGGCCGAAATCAAGGTAGGTGTGTATAGTCTTAACCTGAGACTTACATCGCTAATACTTACGACAATCGGTAAACTTTGGTTTTGGTGGTGGGGGATCTTAACTGGTTCTGTGTTCACCTCTTCTGGGTTTATCAGAGAATCGTAGAGTATTGGGTGTGATGTCAAGACGGAAGTATCACTTCAGTCATATTGGAGATGATGTCACGCAGGATACGGTATTAGTGCTCTTAAAGTGATGCGCATCCAATCGTGATATTATGACCAGGTCATGAATATCCGATTATAGAGACTAGTTACCAGACATCCGATATGTGTTTCGGACGGGGCAGACACTTATCCAGCCCCAGCCCTAGCACGTGATTATCCGATACTGGGCCGATATGCACAATACATTAGTATACTACGCTTGATACAGATCTTAATATTCTTAAATGGATATGTCCGGAGAATTGGGTAGACTTGGTGCTTTGCTAGGAGTCGACCTTGTCTCGTAAATCGGTAGAACGTAGTACTTGGTACGTACGTGATTCGGATACTCCGACGACCGTATTTACTGCCAGATTATCCGGGGATCTCATGGGTCGCTTCCCGATAATCCACCGATGACGCACAACTCGCACTCTTGAATAATCTGGGATTATAATAGAAGAGAGAGAAAAGTAATCTAGGATTAATTACGGAGATATTTTATCTAGGATAAAATATCGTCTAGAGAGAGATAACGATTAATTTGGAATTGATCGATGAATTAATATATTCGATATATTAGACGAAATTAGATTTCGACGCGGAATTAAAATTAGATTTTAATTCGGGCAAACGAGTTAATTTAGAATTAATTCGTTAGCGACGTAAATAATAATTTCGCCAGGCGCAATTATTTATTTAAATTCGATTGAATTAACGTCGCGACGTAAGCTCGGTATTTCGGAAATATCGAACCCGAACGCGTGAGTGCACGTGGGCCCACTTTCATTTGGAAACGTGTGGGGCCCACATGACACATGTCATTCTAATGCTTTGCATGTAGATTGTGTACATTGCACTCAATGTCATTGCATGGAGTTTGAGTGTTTGACACTCTAAGCCATTGCATGTTTTGTGTCATAATTTTATTATTAATTTAATAAATATTATGGCATAAATATAAATTGATTTTTGGTAAATCATTTTAATACAACACAATTCAATCTCTCTCAAAATTCTCTCTTCCTCTCACGGCAATGGTGGCCATTCTTCACTGGTTTTGAACCAGTTTGGGCGTGACTTTAGGGAAGCAAGGGTTGGGTTTTCATGGTGAAAACCGCAAGTGCTAGCACACTACGAGTCTTGCGAAGGTGGTAGGGAGGTTCACCCATGAGGCGGGACTCATCCGACGGAGTTTGGAGCTTCGTTTTGAGACCCGAAACTGCCAAGACAGTGAGCATGGACTGGTTGCAGTGGCATGAGCAGGGCAGTACGTTTTTGGCCTTGATTCGTCTTCAAATCGACATAACCGATCAATGTGAGTATTCCGCTACCTCCGTTGATGTATTCACGCATTATTTCATGTCTTGATTTGATCTTGGGACCTTAGAATTAACCAACAAAATCAAGCGTCAAATCACTAGTCGCATTTAGCGTCACATCAAGCGTCAAATCATGTCACTTTGAGTGATGTGACCATTGATTGATTGATGTGACTTGATGTGAGTTGATGAAAGTGGTTGGTATGGCTTTATGTTTGACTTTTGTAAAGCCAATTTTTGTGGAAAATCATTTTATTATTTTTGGAAAATATAAGTGGATTTGTTACACAAAATACCAATTAATTCAACACATTTTCTCTCTTCCTCTTTCTCCCTCATCTCACGCCGAAGGGGCTCCAAAAACCTCACTGGTTTTTGGTTACTGCCGTGTGCAGTGGGAAGCATAGAGTTGGATTTTTGTGGCAAAAATCGCAAGTGCTAGCACACTACGAGATATGCGAAGATGATAGGGAAGTCTACCCATGAGCCGGGAACCGTTCGACGAAGCTTGGAATTTGACGAAATACTAAAATGAAGGCCGAAACAGTGAGTTGTTTCAGCTCACTGCCGAATGCAGTGAAGAAGGAAGAAAATGTTTTGTTCGCCTCCGCGTCACTCAACCGCTCGATGTAAGTATTCCGCGACTTCTCGATTGTATTCACTTATGTTTCATGCTTGATTTGTGATCCTTGGGACCCTTAGAATCTCCAACACCAGCATCATTCATATATTATATAACCTAAGTTATACATCAATATGACTCAGATGCGACATCAATATTGTGCTACAGCTACTGAGTTTTCTATATTTTATAGATCAAATCCAAATATTATGAGACAACCGCAAACACAACACTAATATCAAAACTTCTAATCTAGAAGGTCACTCTGAAACTTCAAAAGTCAATACTTCATTATTTACAAAATTCCGCTAATACAGTAGAATCAATCATGACACTCTCACTGCATCTTTTCTGACTTTATATGACATAGACCATCTAATGTCATAATTAGACTAAAAAATAATCTGACCCTAATGGTTGCGGACTATATTCTCCATGATTAAGAAACTCGTTCTTAATATCTCCAAGATAACAATGAACATGTTTCAAGACACATCATATGGTCTATAACATATCAAAATAGTTCATAATAATTACAATTAAATTGATATTTTTAATCGCACATAATATATTATTTATTATGCCATCATCCTATAATGCATGCAGATTGACTAGACATTCTAATCAATATCTTTTTCACAAAAGAATCATCCTTTACGAAAGATAAATACTATATACAAGAGACACACTAACTGTCAAACAGTTATACTAACTGTCACACAGATACTTTTGTCGTGTCATTTATTAGATCATATCTAATGCATGATTAATGAGAGTATCTCACAAGTCTCTTGTTTTTAATATCATTTATGAAACTTTATATCAAATATAACAGAGACTACTCCCACTGCTTTCACGAAGAAAAAAAAGACTTAGATAAATCTTTTACCTTATAAACATCTCATTATTGCATTAATAATGATAATGTCGTTAGGATATACAATATTAGAAAGAAATTTGAACGCTCCCACTGATAAAATCAGACAATCTGACTAATATCAAAATTAGAGAACACATATTTTCGAAAAGCTCATCTGAGTCTACAATAGGCTCTGTAAGCTGGTATATCAAATTGTGATATTAACAGAACACAAACTCTAGGGCCATTCCAGAATGAACTCTTAAAGCAAATAAATCACAATGGATCTCTTCATCAAAGAAACCATTCAGGAACGCCACAAGTTTCATCAGAATCTACAATAGATTGCTGAGTATAACCTTTCTCACTGTCATACTATAAAGGTCAAAACTTTAATAAGCTCACTTTGCTTTTGCTGCGTAAATAATTTGTACATTTTATAAACGATTCATAACGAAAGCTCAATCAAGTTCCAAACTTGATCGTAGTAAGCTATAAACAATCTTAGATCTATGGTTTAATGCTAACTTCTAAAATCGATATCAAATATCGCTCCCACTATAGGTTATATGATAATTTTCTTCGATAAGAAAACAATTGAACCATTTAGTATCAAATACTTCGCACATGATTCTGACATCCTATTGGACTTATATAGAAAATGTCTAAGGGTCTTTTCATCTTATTAATTATGTAGTTCTATTTATAGTTTATCACTCTCACACTTGACTTCAATAAGTCAAGTCTTTTTTACAATGGTCAACATCCGATGTTACATACCAAGAAATAAAATAATTTTATTACTCGGGATCATAGAAAATATATTCTATAAAATATAGTACAATATTCTATTAACTAGAATAAATGATAAACTTTTACTTGTACCTCTGAGGCGCAAGTACATTCAATTATATAACCATTATACAAAAGAAAGATTCAAATCTCAAACTTTTCAAAATTCGAAATTTCTACTTATACATATCATATATATAACTGTAGAAACTAATGGAACATTAATTAAAAGGATGAATTAGTGTTACTGGAGCATATCCCCAAGAGTATTGAAATTAATTCGGTAACACTCAATATCAAACGAATCAAATCATATAAGATTTGATTTCTCCCACTGATCAATTCCATAACGATGGAATCATAAAAGAATAATATTGAGTAAGAATCATATTCATTAAATAATCTTAGAACTAATTGCCATAAATTCATATGTTTGATAATATAAAACATCTTTGAACAATTCAAAGATTCATGATGAATTTTAAAGATACAGTTTTCAAAATTTCAAATCGAATATCTTTGAACTAGTCAAAATATTCTATTCACGTTTCATCAGAAATATATTGAAAGTTCTCGAACCATTCAAGAAGTTCAATATGTATTCTTTTAGAAATATGTAACTAAGTCATGACAACTCATTAACTAAGTTATGAAGTAAAGAAAACTATCCAAGGCAATTTATAATTCATTAAACAACATAAATCTAATGAATCAGTTAAATAAATTTGTGGTCCAATGACGATCATTGGTTAAATGAGATTTAATCACATTCCCATAATACAATATTCATTAAATGGATAGAGATATGTGGTGTGATCTCGTATCAGACCATCATTTACCATACAGAATAAGCATCTAATGCTTAAGTGATAAAATCTCATAAAGCACTGTTCTAAATTATTTAGTTAACTGAATATTTTTCTTAATGTTTATCTCTTCGTTATTGAAACTACTAGTCGTATTAAAATATGTAACAACTGTTTATAAAGAACAAGTAACTATCCAATAGTCACAAGTTCTGATATCAAATATCAAAACAATCATTAAACGCTATTTTAAATAACTAGATGAGAGATCTGATATCCAATACCTATAGTTGTCGTATTGTGAGAATCAATATTCTCTGCACACAACTATACACATCTCCTTTCTTTAGCTTTATAATTTACCTTCAATTATTCACAACAATTGTAGATAATTGATTAGCAAACTGTGTCAGACATACTACCTCTAAAGGTCACTAAAGCCAAGAAACGTCATTATCAGATAAACAAATACCTAATGGGGTTTTCTTAATGCCGGTCAAGAATCTCGAAACATGAATTAATTCACGTCAATTCTTACTGCAAAAGAAACTATTCTCTCTACACTATTATATCCTAAAACATATATCTATTTAGATTATCTATCGCGACTTAGAAACTAAGTCACTAACCATCTTGATTTTTCAAGAAAATCGGAACAACAGTTCCCAATAGTTTTAACTAATCTAACAATATCCAAGCCTACTATAAATCTAGAACCTATTCTAGAAATCTGCAACTATAAGGAAAGTCAGAAAAGATATACAAATAATATGCAAGTAATGGATTAGTAGTTTCATTCTATCAATAATATAGAATAAGGAAAACATAAGCTTTTCATACTATTAAAAACTGTCTTAGTTATGGATTTTTAACCCAGCAGCGTCTCCCACTACTTTATATAATACCGTAATCCCCAACGGAAAATGGGAATCCACTAATTAAATTGAATTCCATAGTGAGAAGTGGACCCCATGAATATATTTCGACTCACTGCTTTGGTACGTTCTCGCCTACGTATATTCACAGGTAGACAACTCATTGTCTATTACACTCATTGTGACTCCTGATTTTGGTCCTGATCGTTTCTCGTTATGACAGCTTTGGCACGTTCACAAGGAATCATATCAAGATTTCACTTATTAGTGACAAACTCAATCTACCGATGTAGTTCTAACAGCTTTGGCACGTTTAGGATTTCCACTTTCACTTGAATTTGTCTCTTATCATATAAGTTCTACCGGCGCAAATGAACTACCATCAGCCATAATTGCATAGCTTTGGCATGATACAGCTGCAGCATCAGGAAATCATTTGCATCCGTACTGACAAGGCGGACCAAGAAACAAGTATTCCTAATACTAGTTACTTTAATGCCTTATTTAAACGGGGATATTCCTAAAGAGGGTTTACTCCACATCAAATGCAAATATTTAATCTAGATCAATTTCTCAACAGTTCAATTCTACCTGGGAAAACATAACTTAACTTAACCATTAAATTTCTGTTATGTGTTCCATTAGCCTAGAACCGAAAAGTTGAGAAACATATAAATTACATGCATGTGCAAATATCAAAAATAGATTATATATCATATATCAAGCATGACAAATGTAATGGATAAAAGATCAGACCTGCTCTGATATCATTTTTGCTAGGGGTTTTCTCAAAGGATCAGGCGGAAGCACGGTTCGGGTGAAATCATAACTTTAAGAACTTTTAAACTTACTGAATAAATTATTCAATATCCATTATGAATAATTCATTCATATTTCACCTAAAAATATTTGTTCGATATGAAATAACGACATAAATAAGTTAGAAGTATCGTGAAACTTTTACGAAAATATTTTTCCGCAAAATGGCGTAAAACACATTTCTATCCGAACCAACCAACCAATACACATAAGGGCTGCCCAGGTCAGCCCCAATAGTACTTGGGCAGTTCAGTGGCTGCCCAAACAGTGACCAATTCACTGTTTGGACATCGGACACCCGGTAAGACCGAAACTCGCCCGGTAACGATGTTTTTCATCGTCTTCGCATATTTCAACTCCGAAAAAAATTTCGGCAATTGTTCCAATGCCCAAAACACATCCAATACATTCATACAACATACTTTTCATCACCAAAATCACAGAAATTTTAGATCTGATTTGGTAACTAAAAATATAATTTTTCATGCTTTAAATCCAATTTTCTCAACATTAATCATATTAAAATTTATACCAACCAAAGTCACCACAAATGAAGAACTCAAAAACAATTCTAGGAGTTACAAGAGTGGTTATAACAATCTAGAATGACAACAAGTCATCAAATGACAAAATTGAACTAATATTACACTAATATCATTCAATCTAACTTCACACATGTATTTAGCCTCCAAATCCATCCTCCAAATAAAAAATCCCCAAAATATAAGAAAGGAAGAAACCTTAGAATTTTTATAGATGCTCAAGAACAAGAAACAAGTTTTCCAAGTTTAAGAATTATGAAGATTGCCTCCAAATCTCCTAATTTCCTCAAACTTTTTCTTGATTTCTTCTATTTCTTCCTTGTTTCTTCAAACTAATTTTGAGAGCTTTTCTTTTTGGTGGGTTTCAGCCATGGCTCCCTTCAAAAGAGAAAACCAAATTTTTTAACTTAAAAAACAAGGCCAAACCGACTTTGGAGGGGTAAAATAGTCATTTGGTCATTTTAATCAAATTAAATAATAATAAGCTTTAAGTTAACAAATCCAATTTGTAAACTTTAAGCTTAATAGAATCATGCCACATGTAACCAATAATAATCAAACATATTGCATAATAATTATGTAATATTGATATAATTTAATTATCTTGATATCTAACATTTAAACATCTAAATAATTAATTAATGTGATTATTATGATATATGTTTTTTTATTTACATTAAATAAGAAATACATATATTAATGACATGTGTCAAAGTCTCATTTGACAATTAATTAATATGTATCAAATCAAATTTTGTATCAAATACAAATACATATTAATTATTAGTTGACCAAAATACCCATAATGCATGTATTTTCGTTTAACCGTTTAAACGATTCGAATTAACTCAGTTGATTCAGTAAAGTATTATGAATAACCTATATTATTCATAACGTGTTGTCCAAGTGCTCAATGAGTACCCTTCATATTGTGGGACTCTCTAAGTTTAGGTTTATCCGTCACAGAATCCAATTTTGTGACCATAATTCACCCACTCATGAATTATGACAACCACAGATAATCTCGCTAAACAATGCAAGTCGAGGTCATTGCATACGTTTAATCCCTCCATCATAGGCTATCAATATTACACCAGGATATAGATAAGAACGTCAAATCCCTAAGGTATAATGTAGTCGAGTTTCAAATTTACGATCTCTAAATAACACTCGGAACTCGCTTCTGAAGTATATCACGACCATGGATTTACTAGATCGCAAATACGTACATGATACCTATGCCATGTACACAGGACTGACGGATTTTATCTGATGCTCACAGGATATCATGAGAATCAGTCCATACCCAACGAACATGCAGAGGTCTGATCTAAATAGATCGGTGACGTGACTACCATCAAAGAGTGGAGGATATATCATATATCCACAGTGGTTTCTCAAGTCGAAGGACCACTATGCTACTCGACTTGAGAAGATTCATATTGAAGTTAGTGTACCATCTATTAGGAAATCTTCGGTGAGTCCTTCAGTATTTATCAAATAAACACCTATGTGCTATATGAGTCTCTCAAGACTTATGGTTCATTGGGATAAACCATCAAACCAAGTCTCGATATACGACATGTACTGATCTCAATGGATTTTTACTAACCGACCTGTGTTAGTAAATCTTGACAATGAATTTTATTTGATAATATACTTCAAGTAGTGACACTTCCCAATATCAATTACAAACTATTTTGTAACTGCGTACTATAAAATATATTATCGGGTCTTTGTCTAATATATACTTATCAATAATCATATTTAGTTTCAAGCTAATCGTAATTAGATCGAATATGTATATAAAAGTAAGAAAAAATAATAAGTAATATTATGGAAATAAGAATTGTTCGTATTCATGAATTAGACATAAATACGATCCAGATTGGCACTTCGAGCACCAATCCTAACAATTAGAACATGCCAATTCAAATCACGTTAAGTCACCTGAAATCATTCATTCATAATAAACTCATTCATTTAATAATATATTCGATATATTAGAATTAAAATTGGATTTTAATTCAGGTGAACGAATTAATTTAGAATTAATTCACGAGCGACGTGAATAATAATTTTGCTAGGCATAATTATTTAATTAAATTTGATTTAATTACGCCGCAACGGAAAATTTGTTAATTCGAAATTAACGAACCCAAGCCCGGAATGTGTTTGCGGGCCCACTCGGATTTTGAATTTAGTGGGGCCCACATGTCACATCACAAGTCACATCACTTGTCACTCACATCACTTTTTGGTGATGGAAGTAAGTAATGAGTTAATGGTTGCTTGTAAGACACATTTTGTCTTAATGATGAAAAAGTTGAAAGACATTTACCATTTTTTAATATTTGGTATATGTTTTGTTTTTTAAAAAAAACCAACCCACTTTTTCACATTTTGAAAAAAACACTTCTCTCTCCTATTTTGCTAAATGCCGTGAACCTCTCCAAAGGAAGAAAAAATTGTTGTTCTCTTTCTTTCTTGCTAGCATATCAAAGAATCATATAAGGTGATAGGGAAACCATTCCCAAGAGCTTGGAATCTCAAATCTCAAAGATTGGAGCTTGGATTCAACATTCAAAGAGGAGTTTGGAGGAACTTCTCA
This sequence comes from Zanthoxylum bungeanum, assembly GCA_019454045.1. NCBI lineage: Eukaryota > Viridiplantae > Streptophyta > Magnoliopsida > Sapindales > Rutaceae > Zanthoxylum > Zanthoxylum bungeanum. The sequence goes on along the minus strand of SKCR01038722.1, from coordinate 16,098 downwards.
AAGTAAATTTTTGTTCTACACACATCAAACATCCGATCGTTGTAAGTATATTCCTGCTATACTTCTTCTTGTATTCACATGATTTTATGCTTAAATTGATCTTTTGATGACCTTAGAAACCCAACAATGGTATCATGGAGCTTATTTGAGCATGAAATATGATTAGAGTTTATATACTAAAATTTGGGTAAATTTGATTTGAGCATGTTTTGATCAAATTGTTTGTTTTAGTATGCTTGTATGTTGAAAACTTAGAGTTATGCATGATCAATTTTAGGAAAAATTAATTGGATTAATTTTCCCCAAATTATATGTGTTGGCCGAATGGTACTTAAACCCTAGGTCATGGTGATTTTTGTTTTTTTAAATCATTGGATAAGTTTAAAGACATGAGAAATATTGATTTTTGATTTAATTGGATTGAAATCAAAATCGGATATAAAATCCTTCATATTGCCGTGACTTGAGAAGCATGAAAATGAGTTGATTTTGTTTCAATAATGTTGGACATATTAATGCATGATTAATTGATTAAATTAGTATTTTGGAAATATTAATTTAGATAATTAATTAGTGCAAAACTCTTTAATTAATTAAATTTTGAAATTTGGAAAATTAGAATTTAATTAATTAGGCTTAATTTGGAATTGGGCTAAAAATGTTGTATTTGGGCCTAATGGGCTTGTTTGGGCCAAGTTGGTTTAGGAAAATTGGATTGGATCCAAATTGGGCCTAAATCATTCCATTAAGTCCAAATATAACAAATGAGCCTTTAAACATTTAATTGGGCCTAATGGGCCAAAATTGATTTCTTGAAAAATAGGGTGATTCATTTATTGGGCCTTGGTATTTGGGTTTGACCCATATTGACCAAAGCCCATGCCTTAAGAAATTAATTGAAAGTCCATTGGACTTTAATTAAATGGAAATTGGATGTTAATTGGGCTTTGAGACCCATTAAGATTAGATTTAGAATCTAAGTCGTAAAGGCGCATTAAAAAAAGTGTAATTATTTAATTTTGAATTAAATATAGAATTAGTATTGAATACAAATTAAATTAGATTTAAATTGTAGTTCGATATAATTCAAGAATTCGTACTTTGAGTACTTATTCTTAAACGAGTTGGACTCGAGCAAATCAAATCGTTGTTTGAAGATTGGATGATCACTTTATTCAAAGATTAATTAATTGGATTAGATTGATTGAATAACATGCTTTGTGTGAATACATGGATGTGTTGTATGAATAATGTATATCAGATGGATATTAGAAGAGAAATGGCAATTTTGGAAATTGTTGTAAATTTATAATTTATTAAATTGGACCTGCGTGTCCAGCCTTATCTCTCGATTCTTTGTAATTCTCTTCTCACCTAATTCCCCTCAATGTTAATGAGGTTTCTTTAATTGTATTATGTAATTGGGTAGAAAGTAAGAATAGTGCTAGCCGGGGAGAGGAAAGGGAGTGATTTTTTCTAGGAATAATTTGTGAGATATCCATCGGCATATCATTATTAATTTTTTTTTACCGCGCCTTATTGTACTTTTAGAATACATGCTTAAGGGTGTATGATGAGACCTAATCAAAGATAATAAATTGGTTGCCAATTTACGCGAAAAAAACCCTCAACAAATATTAAGCGTTTTCCTTCCATTGAATGATTCATTCTCAAGATCCAAGATTGGCACTGGTTTGTTGGCAAAAGTCAAGACCTTTGTCCATCGCGGATGTGTTTGAATCATGAAAGCTTTGTTCCATATCGTATGTCTTGTCCAAGTCGTGATTTGTTGGCCAAAGTCAAGATTTCTTCTTATCCATCGACATCGATTACGAAGCTTTCCAAAGTCATTGGGTCCCGCTTAACTGGAATCATTAAGCTTGTTGTGCCAAAGCCAAGGCTTAGTTGATTCAGAGGAAAAGGTTAGGAAAATATATCGGATATATTGGCATATATATTGTATATATGTTTCAGACTTGGAGGTCCACCTACCGGATCTAGGAAATGGATGAGATCCAATTGATCTTATTGTTAGACAGTTATGACACATAGCATCACTATTTGAACAGATCATGGTGTTGTTGTACAAATTAACTATGTGACAAAGGAAATTGCTCTTCTATCATTTGTAATTAGATTACCAAGATGTATAAATGATAGAAGGTCCATATGATTAGTTCCGGATTGAGATGATATGAGACAGTATCAATCCATAAGGTTTAATCATTATCCCTAGTCGTAGTATTATCGAGATTGGACATCGATAATGCAAAATAGACTAGTATTACACTTGTGTGCGTTGTAAGGGCATAACGTCATAGTTCTCATATATTTGGGTATAAGATACTCATGCAAGTGTAGTAGGAGGTTGTGTTTTACCGACGGTACGGAAAACAGCTTCGCTCAGGATAGACCCCTCGGAATTCCATTGGTAGTATAACTATATGTCTATGGAAGTCCGAATCAGGGTAGGTGTATTTGCTCTTAACCTGAGACTTGCACCTCTAATACTTGCGACAATCAATGTACTTTGGTTTTGGTCATCCAGGGCTTTAACCGTTTCTGTGTATGCCTCTTCTGGGTATATTGAGAATCGTAGTGTATTGGGTGTGATGTCGAGATGGAAGTATCACTCTAGTCATAGTGAAGATGGTGATCACGTAGGATACGGAACTGGTTCTCTTATGTACTGTAGTCATCGGGATAAAATAACTAGGTCATGTTTATCCGTTTATAGAGACTAGTTACCATAGATCCGATATGTGCTTCATACGGGACATACACATTTCCAGCCCCAGGCCTTGCACGTGACATCCGATACTGGATCGAAATACGCAATACTACGTATATTACGCCTGATATAGATCGTATATTCCTATAAGGATATTTCTATAGAATTGGGTAGGCATGGCGCTTTGCTAGAAGCCAACCTTGTCTTGTAAATCGGTATAAACGTAGTACTAGGTACTTACGTGTTCGGATAGTCCGACGACCGGATTTACTGCCAACATATCCGTGGATCTCATGGGTCACTTCCCGAAGATTCACCGATGACGTATGACTCGCACTTTATTAATCTGGGATTAATTAGATGAGAGAGAAAATTAATCTGGGATTAATTACAGAGATATTTTATCTGGGATAAGATATCATTTAAGAGAGAGAACGATTAATTTGGAATTAATCGATAAAATAATATATTTGATATATTATACGAAATCTGATTTCGACACGGAATTAAAATTAGATTTTAATTCAGACGAACGAGTTAATTTAGAATTAATTCGTTAGCGACGTGAATAGTGATTTTACTAGGCATAATTATTTAATTACGTCGCAACGGAAAATTCGTTAATTTGGAATTAGCGAACCCGAGCCCGAGAGTGTATGCGGGCGCACTCGCATTTTGAATTCAAGTGCGGCCCATAAGTCACATCAAGCATCAAATCACTACTCAATCAATTGATGTGATGTCTAGTCACTTTGAGTGATATGAGAACTTGTCATTGTGATTGATGGTGGTAGTTGGCAAAGCTTTAATGCTTTGACTTTTGGTAAATTGATTTTTTGAAAATTCAATTTATGTGTATTAGATACACAAAATCAAAACCAATACAACACAACACACTCTCTCTCTCACACTCATTCTCTCTCACGGCCTTAGTGCATTTTCTTCCAAAATCAACTACAATTGCCGAGGATGAAGAGGAAGAAATTAGGAAGTTTTGCGGCAAAATTTCCGGAGTGCTAGCACACTTTAAGGGTCTTGCGAAGGTGATAAGGAAACCGACTTGTGAGCTTGGAATCACCACCCAAATGCTTGGAGCTTGGACCGAAAATGGAGGAGCAAAAACCAGTGAATGCCGAGAGCTTCCATGGATGAAACCTTGAAGATTTTGATGTTCCTCTGACCAGCGTAAACACACACGTATAACGCAAGCGCACGTATCGTTCAAGTAGTATAAAAAATATCGATCCCACGAGGACTTAATATCTAATCTATTAATTTTATGAGGTCAAATGATTACTAGTATCTAACATGTTGATTGATTGATTTAAAATGGTGACGATTCTAAATTTAAAAGCAAGTAAATAAAATTGTCGAAAATAGGTTTTAAGAAAAGTCAATATTAAAAACTATATAGGGTTGTGATTTCTTCCAATATCATTTTAAAGATGAAGTGGTTATCTTAAAGTTGGGTAATATATTGATTTATTAACCTGGAACACTAAATTATGTGTGAGCCTCTGTCGATGGTCAGACACAATACCCAGTTTAACCCAATTGAACCATATGTCTATGTCAATCAAATTACCTGGATTCATTAAGATTAAGTTCCAATTATGGCTACCCCCCGCCCGAAAGGTATATTCCTATCCTGTAAGGAAATCTATTAAAGGGTTATCTATCCTCAAGGAAGATCGTGGGCTATTGAGTCTAAGGTCTTAAACTTAAAATCCTATGTCTAGTTCATTTTAAGTTTACCAGTTCAATTTTATTAATGGCCAGTTAATAAAAAGCATTAAGATTAAACTCAATAAATAAAACTTTATATTACCCAATGTTGTGATATTTTTATATCGTACCGCAAGTGTACGGTGTCAAGTTTTAGTATAAATATGAGTTAAGAGTGTCGAACCCACAGGATTGCGTTAACTCGCACTATGTACTACAATTGATAATCCTAACTTTATTTAGACGATAAATAATAAAGATTTTTAATAAAAATAAAATATAAAAATAAATAAAATAGGAGGAACTAATACGATAGAGATTCTGGATCCTGATTCACTCACCTAGCTGTCTCCTATGTATTTTTCATGCCAATTAATCTTTGTTCAGTTATATATTATTTATAAGTCAAGATCCTAAAATATTCACTCCCTCTCTCGAGGTGCCGAGTGAAAATATTATCAACTATAGACTTCGATATCTCTATAAAAATCCAATAGTTAACAACTCATTACGATTTGTGATTCTATTTTAACGACTTCAAAGGACTACAGATTCTCTCGAACTCTATAAAATCCTAGGTTATATTCTCTAGATCTATTCAAAATCCCCTCTCTCGAGTGATAGATTCTAAACATTCATCATCTCAAATTGTGGCCAGCAATCAAGAAGCATTAAACTCAAAAGAATATAAATAATTAATAAAACTTCATTACAAAACTGATAAACAAAATACAAGGTTTGAGCATAGATTACAATCGTTCTCCAAAATTAAGGAGTAAATTCATGACAAAAGATAAAACAATAAATAATCAAGCCACGAATTTAATGGAAATCATTAGAGTTTTAAGAAAGAAATAAGAAGATAAAACCCGAATTGATCTCTTCCTTTTCGGATGTCACAGTCACAGCCTTAATCTCCTCTTGTCGCTCTTCAATCCTCTCCTTGGATCTCTAAAAATATGTGTTTCTGTGTTTTGTGCTCTGTATTAGCCTCCCTTGAGTGTTGGATGTAATGTTATATTTATAGTTGAGTCTGGGAGTCTTTGGGTGGCATTAGGATTATTAAAAACCCTAAATTAATTTCCTGATACGCGTGAAACTTCCCTGCGCAGCGCGCCGCGGCGCTTATTCCCCTGGAAATTGTATGGAGATTGCATCTTGTGAAGGCGCCGTGGCGCCTGCCCTTTTGTTTCATTCCAATTGGCGCCGCGGCGCCCATTGCTTGTGATGAATGGCGCCGCGGCGCCATTCTCCCTGGAATTTGTATGGGATTTTGGCGCCTCGGCGCCATTCTTCCCTGCTCGTCCTGTGTCTTCCCTGAAGTTTCCAAAACACGTGCAATTATTCCCCGATCCATATATTAATGCTCCTATAAATATAACATAAAATAAACTATAAATCATATTAAATATCTCGAATTATAACAAAATAATAAGCTGAGAATGCCATAATAAGTGGGTATAAACCACACTTATCAAATACCCCCAAACTTAAGGTTTTGCTAGTCCCGAGCAAAAAATAAAAAACTAAATTCAAATAAACAAATAAAAATTACTAAATAACTAAGCCACTTTCGTAGGGATCACGATTGCATTTAGCGTATGCAACAAGCCTTTAAACCCCTAGGCGGCCCTAGTGGACGAGTTATAGTCTCGTGAGGGCTTACAGTGACGACACCCACACAACGTCATTCACACACAATCATGCAAAAATAAAAAATAACAAAAAATAGTCTCGATAGTTACGCATAAATATATCCTCAAAGAAAGCTTATAAATGAAATCAAAGAATTTTCAAAGTACGCAATTGCAACTCGAATCCAAATTCTCGAATAAATTATCTAAGCTAGACTCAAGGTTGTGTGTGTGTAAAGGTTCATTCACAGCTTTGATCTTAAGTAAGCCAACTCAATGATTTCGTTTAAAAATTAGAATCAATGGGTCAAACCAACCTAGATATCTCAATTATGCTTTGTAATTGCTTATTTGTGTTCGGTATGGTATGGTTTTTTTTCTTTTTTTCTTTTCTTGTCTCTTTTTTCTTTTCTCATTTTTGCAATTTTTTTTTTTCAACTCACCTACCCTTTAAGGTAGCATTTCTCCTCATGGTGGTCCTAATACTCGCCCATGGGTAGCTTCACGCTTATCGGTTATAGGTGGTTTATTTTCTTTCTTTAGAGATTTTTTCTTTCTTTTTAGCTATACCATACTTCATAACACTAGCAAATCAAGATAGATATCTAAGCAAACGGTCATTCATCGACATGCAATTTCTTCAACTGACCACTTGTCAACTACTTAAGTTTTACTGCTAAAAACCTATTTTTAAGTGCTTACGAGTCTAACATAGATCAATTATTCAAGGCATCAGATAAAAGTAAATTAGGCACTTATCGTTTCTAAAATTTCACCCATAAACAAACAATATTATCACAAGATTTATGCTTTACTATCAAAGACTAAAACAATTTTTTTTTTTTTTTCAAAAAATTTAAACAACTAAATAGCAAGTAAACAACATGCACACACCCCCAAACTTAAAATTTGCATTGTCCTCAATGTAAGATAAATATCAAGAGCAAGAGTGAGGAACAACACTACCGTGCATGGAGTTGATCAGACTCTTGCTGGTTGGAATTTGGTTGCGCGGGCGTTGTGTGTCTCGTGCTACCTGCATAAATAACATGCAAATAATAAATAGCACACAATAAAATAAAATAAAATAAAATAAAATAAAAAGTAAAGAAAATAATAATAAAAGAAATGCAAGGGTTGCCTCCCCGCTAGCGCTAAGTTTAACGTCTTCAGCCAGACGCAACCACCCAATGGTTATGGTGGCTTAAACGTAGTGAACCGGATAATAATCATCTACTTTCTTCTTTGGTATCCACCGGTTCTTATGACATGAAAAGATAGCTTGGCAGGCTGTGGTGATTTATCCATAGATGGTCCCCCAGGATATGTAGATTTCCCTTCAATTGGAAATTCTGGACTGCACATTCGGCAAAATTGGCTCGGTTTTCTTTTTAATCTTCCAGGAATTATCTCTAAGTGAGAACTGGCCTTTCTTTTCCTCTTTTTACGGCCCTTTGGGAGTGGTTTCGAGTTTAGCTGCAGAGAATTTTCCTTTATGCATGGCTGCATTATGCTCATAGGCTGTTGAAATACTGATTCACCCTGTCTGGTTTCAACTCTCTTTTCTACTGTATCTATCATGTGACAGTCTGCATCACCTTGAGAACTCGGCATGGCTCTGAAAACACTGAAGGTGATTTCTTCATATTGACCTCTCATTATCAATTCACCTTTGTTCTCTTCTTCTGTTACTGTTTCCTCCTGAAATACCATTTCATTTTCTTTACTGCCTAAGTCCTGAGAGGTGTCTTTAAACTCTTTTCCGCTCCTACAGGTTCTATTTTGACATTGCTCATTGGGGTTGACTTCAGTGTCATCACTCGGAAAATCCCATGTCTGTTGATTGGCCATGGAAGAAGCAAGCAACTCAATTTTTGCTTCTAAAGATTTCATATTTGCCTCTATATTGCCCATTCGTGTTTCGATATTATCCAGCATTGACTCATTCTTCTCAAACCTCTCTGAAGCTGTAGCTACAAACGTGATCATGAGGTCTTCTAAGGAAGGTTTCTGCTCAACTTTTGGATAATTGAAGCCATGAGGAGGTTGCAAAATGTTCTCCATATCAGCATATGAAAAATTCGGATGATAATAATTAAGCATATGACTGCCTCTACAGTTGTTGAAGTTCCGATTGTTCACATACTGTACTTGTTCAAATCCTGCTCCTCTGTTGGATAAAACATTCCATTAGCAGAAACAGCTTCAATAGACGGTTGACTCATTTGATTTATCAATACTGCTAGATGAGTCGTGAAGGACGATACTTGAGCTATCAGTGCACCAATAGGATCTGCCATTGCTTCTTTTCAAACTCACCTCGTACGAAAAAAATATAAATAAAAAATAAAATAAAATAAAAAAAAATAAGAAATAAAAATAAAAATAAAACTTAAGATAAAAATAAAGAAGAATAAAAATAAAAATAAAAATAAAAATCTAAATTAAAGCTAAAATTACTTGGTAGTAGTATTAATGTGAATTAAACAAACAATCCCCGGCAACGGCGCCAAAAACTTGTTGTGATATTTTTATATCGTACCGCAAGTGTACGGTGTCAAGTTTTAGTATAAATGAGTTAAGAGTGTCGAACCCACAGGGATTGCGTTAACTCGCACTAAGTACTACAATTGATAATCCTAACTTTATTTAGACGATAAATAATAAAGATTTTTAATAAATAAATAAAATATAAAAATAATAAAATAGGAGGAACTAATACGATAGAGATTCTGGATCCTGATTTCACCTAGCTGTCTCCTATGTATTTTTCATGCCAATTAATCTTTGTTCAGTTATATTATTTATAAGTCAAGATCCTAAAATATTCACTCCCTCTCTCGAGTGCCGAGTGAAAATATATCAACTATAGACTTCGATATCTCTATAAAAATCCAATAGTTAACAACTCATTACGATTTGTGATTCTATGTTAACGACTTCAAAGGACTACAGATTCTCTCGAACTCTATAAAATCCTAGGTTATATTCTCTAGATCTATTCAAAATCCCCTCTCTCGAGTGATAGATTCTAAACATTCATCATCTTCAAATTGTGGCCAGCAATCAAGAAGCATTAAACTCAAAAGAATATAAATAATTAATAAAACTTCATTACAAAATTGATAAACAAAATACAAGGTTCAAGCATAGATTACATCGTTCTCCAAAATTAAGGAGTAAATTCATGACAAAAGATAAAACAATAAATAATCAAGCCACGAATTTAATGGAAATCATTAGAGTTTTAAGAAAGAAATAAGAAGATAAAACCCGAATTGAATCTCTTCCTCTCGGATGTCACAGCCTTAATCTCCTCTTGTCGCTCTTCAATCCTCTCCTTGGATCTCTAAAAATATGTGTTTCTGTGTTTTGTGCTCTGTATTAGCCTCCCTTGAGTGTTGGATGTAATGTTATATTTATAGTTGAGGCTGGGAGTCTTTGGGTGGCATTAGGATTATTAAAAACCCTAAAATTAATTTCCTGGACGCGTGAAACTTCCCTGCGCAGCGCCGCGGCGCTTATTCCCCTGGAAATTGTATGGAGATTGCATCTTGTGAAGGCGCCGTGGCGCCTGCCCTTTGTTTCATTCCAATTGGCGCCGCGGCGCCATATGTTGCTTAATGAATGGGCGCCGCGGCGCCCATTGCTTGTGATGAATGGCGCCGCGGCGCCATTCCCCTGGAATTTGTATGGGATTTTGGCGCCTCGGCGCCATTCTTCCCTGCTCGTCCTGTGTCTTCCCTGAAGTTTCCAAAACACGTGCAATTATTCCCCGATCCATATATTAATGCTCCTATAAATATAACATAAAATAAACTATAAATCATATTAAATATCTCGAATTATAACAAAATAATAAGCTGAGAATGCCATAATAAGTGGGTATAAACCACACTTATCACCAAACTATAATTTAACCCCTTATAAACCGGTGATATTGGATTTCATCACAACCCCAGATAACTGGCTTAGTTACGACACATATTTACGGGTAGTAAAAATTTAAATAAAATAAAAGACATAAAGTAAATTCTGAAAATTAAATATTGAAAAGTAAATTGTTGAAAAGTAAAAAAAGTAAAAAGTAAAAGTAAAAAGTAAAAAGTAAAATGTAAAAAGTAAAAAAAAATAAAAGTAAATTACTGAAAGTAAATTGCTGAAAAGTAAATTACTGAAATTAAATAAAGTAAAAGTACAATAAAATAAAATGCTGGGGTTAGAGGATCAACTTTTATTACTACTATTTTAGATATCTCCCTTAATATAATATATTACCTTGCGTGATAATTACCAACCAGCCATATAGGCGGTATCCTGAGTAAGTCAAATTAATAATTAATTACCAACCGACCAACCAGGCGGTATCCATACTTAGTCAGGTTAAAACCAATTTATAATTAATTTCCAACGGCCAATATAGTGGTATCCTCATTAAGTCAGATTTTAAATAGTTATATTTTATATTTAAGGGAGATTAATCTAGATAGCAATAATAAAAGCTTTACCTTTTACCCCAGCAAAGGGGAGTTACCTCCTCATTGCTTGAAAAATAAAAACTGCAAAAGTAAAGAAAGAAAAGGTTTGTGCGTAAAAGTAAATTGCGGAAAGTAAAAACTGAAAAGTAAAGAAAAGAAAGTGCGAAAGCGGAAATTAATTACTGGAAGCTGTAAATAAACAAACAAGATACAATCTTCTTATTTATTCATTAGAATTTCAAAGAAGAAAGTATGAATTTTACAAATGAAATGGCTTGGTATTTATAGGCAAAATTTTGCCTATATCAAATCATCCATCAAATTCTCCACCAAATCCATTATTAATTTCTCCACTAATTACTCCACCAAATCCATAATTGCTCCACTAATTGCTTATCTTGTTTGGTGTTGATTTGATAATTTTTATTAATTATTTATTAATTTATATTTTGCTTTGAAAATGATTGATAATGACTTTAATAATTACACATCACACACTTCTGGATGGTTCACCAATTTCGGTCATGAACTCTTCAGAATTCGAAACTATTTTCTCTTTAAAAGTTGTATATCTTTGAGTTTTCTTTAATCTGGCACTTGAATCAGCTCAATCCGATATCTGAGTAAAAAGTTATGCCCAAACTACGACAGATGCGCAAAACTGGAATTCCCAAAACTGCACTTCGTCAAAACGCCCTTTCAAGTTTCCAATCTCCAAAATTATATATCAAGTCCAATAATTGCCCTTATTTGACCCATATTCATCCTAAATGATTTCATTGAGACCCGATATTATTTTATCTGCAAAATAAACTAAAACACATTAAAACGTTCATCAAACCCGAGAAACTAAACAAAATATTAAGTTAAAGGGGCGATAAATATTGATATATTTTCCGCTCATCATCCTCGCGTCGCAAAAGCCGTTCAATGTGAGTATGATTCCGCCATATTTCATTGTAGTATTCATACATGTTTGATGCTTGAAAATGATCCTTGGGACCTTATAGAAACCCAACAATGGTATCAGAGCGAGGTTGAGCATGAAACTTGAACTTAGGGTTAAAATTGGGTAAATTGAATTTGAGCATGATTTGATAAAATTCTTTGATTGAGTATGCTTAAATGACGTTTAATTGAAGTTGTATTGGATCAATTTCATGAAAAGTTGATTGGATCAATTTTTGCCCAAAAAGTAGGCTTGGCCGAATTGGATGAACCCTAATAGTCTTGGTATTTTTTGTGTTTTTGATCATTGGATGAGTTGGAAAACATTGGGTAATGTTGATTGTGGATTTAATTGGATTGAAACCGAATTGGACAAATAAAACCCCAAAATACCGAGACTTAATAGCATGGAAATGATTGATTTTTTGGTATAAATGTGTTGGACATGTTTTGATGATAATGAGCATAATTAATTGTACAAATTGGTGTTTTGGAAATGTTAATTTGGGGAATTAATTATGGCATACACTTTGGTTAATTAAGTTATGAAATTTGGAATTTGGTAATTTAATTAATTGGGCCTATTTTGGAAATTGGGCTTAAAAGTTGTAATTGGGTTTAATGGGCTTGGTTTTACCAAGTTAGGTTTAGGCTAAATTGGTTGGATCCAATTGGGCCAAAAACCATATCCATAAAGTCCAATTAAGACTTAATGGACCTTTAATGATAATTGGGCCTAATGGGCCTAAATTGGTTTCTTGGCAAATAAGGGTGATTCCTTAAATGGGCTTTGGTATTTGGGTTTGACCCATATTGACCAAAAGTCCATGCCTTAGAAATTAATTAAAAGCCCATTGGACTTTAAATTAAATTGACATTGGATGTTAATCGGGCTTTAAGACTCGTAACGATTAGATTTGGAATCTAAGTCGTAAATGTTCATTAATAAAGTGTAATATTTAATTTGGAATTAAATAAATGAATTAGTATTAAATGCAAATTAAATTGGATTTAATGTTGTAGTTTAATTTAATTCAAGAATTCATACTTTGAGTACTTATTCGCAAAACGAGTCGGACTAGTGCAAAATCAAATCGTTGTTTGAACATTGGATGGTCATTAATTATCAGATTAATTAATTGGATTATATTGATCGATAATATGCTTGTGTGAATACATGGTTGCGATGTATGAATAATGTATATCGGATGAATATTAGATGGGTGGGGCAATTTTGGAAATTGTTGTAATATTTTTAGAATTTATTAAATTGGACCTGCGTGTCAGGCCTATTACCTCCTTACTCTTTGTATTTCTCTTCTCACCTATTCCCCTCAATGTAAATGAGGTTTCTTTAGAAGTGTTATGTAATCGGGTAGAAGTAATACTTGTGCTAGCGGGAGAGAGGAAATGGAGAGATTTGTTCTAGGAACATTGTTTAAGTATTCATCCGCATATCATTATTATTTTATTTACTTACGCGCCTTATTATGTGTTTAGAATGCATGTTTAAGGGTGTATGATGATGAGACCTTAAAAAAGATAATTAATTGTGTTGGAAATCTCTAAGTCCCGAGGATCGATTATCAAGCAAGAAACATGTGTGAATACTGGAATGAAATATGGTGGAATCCTACTCACATTGAACGGCTTTTACGACGCGAGGAACAACAAAAATCAAGCTCCTTGAACTCACGGTCATGCTTCATTTTTGTCCTCCAATTTTCGGTCATGGTGATCCACCAAGCTCCAAGCTTTGTGTTGATTCCTTGCTCACAAGTGGGTTTCCCTATCACCTTCGCAAGACTCCGATGTGTGCTAGCACTTGGTAATTTTGCCACAAAATCACCATGGAACTTCTCCTCATTCTCGACAGTTTGCTGAAAAACAGAAGAAGAACAGCCCCGTGTGGGCGTGAGAGAGAGAAGAGGGAAGAAGAGAGAGATGTGTTGGTTGGTGGCAAAATGTGTATCTAATACACTTTAATTGATTTTCCAAAATCAATTAATTGATTTCAAAAATCATTTACCATTTACTTTTTCCAAAAAGTCAAATGGCATTTAAGCTTTGCCAACCACTACATCAACTATTCACATCACTCAATCAATCAAGTGACAAGTTGTCACATCACTCAAAGTGACTAATGATTTGATGCTTGATGTGACTAGCGATTTGAAGCTTGATGTGACTTGTGGGCCGCACTTGAATTTGAAATGCGAGTGCACTCGCAAAAATTCTCGGGCTCGGGTTCGCTAATTCCAAATTAACGAATTTTCCGTTGCGACGCAATTAAATGATTATGCCTAGTGAAATCACTATTTAAGTCGCTAACAAATAAATTCTAAATTAACTCGTTCGCCTGAATTAAAATCTAATTTTAATTTCGCGTCGAAATCCAATTTCGTATAATATATCAAAAATATTATTTTATCGATTAATTCCAAATTAATCGTTATCTCTCTTTAATGATATTTTATCCCAGATAAAATATCTCCGTAATTAATCCCATATTATTTTTATCTCTCATCTAATTAATCCCAGATTAATTAAAGTGCGAGTCATACGTCATCGGTGAATCTTCGGGAAGCGACCCATGAGATCCCCGGATATGTTGGCAGTAAATACGGTCGTCAGACTATCCGAACACGTACTTACCTAATACTACGTTTATACCGATTTACAAGACAAGGTTGGCTTCTAGCAAAGTGCCATGCCTACCCAATTCTCCAGAAATATCCTTACAGGAATATGTGATCTATATCAGGCGTAGTATACGTAGTATTACGTATTTCGATCCAGTATCAGATGTCACATGCTAGGCCTGGGGCTGGAAATATGTCTGCCCCATACGAAGCACATGTCGGATCTCTGGTAACTAGCCTCTATAATCGGATGAACATGACCTAGTCATTTTATCCCGATAGCTGCAGCATAGAAGAGAACGAGTTCCGTATCCTACGTGACCATCATCTTCACTATGACTGGAGTGATACTTCCGTCTTGACATCACACCCAACACACTACGATTCTCAATATACCCAGCAGAGGCGTACACATAACCTGTTAAATCCCTGGACGACCTAAAACCAAAGTATATTGATTGTCGTAAGTATTAGCGGTGCCAGTATCAGGTTAAGACCAAATACACCTACCCTGATTTCAGACTTCCATAGACACATAGTCATACTACCAATGGAATTCCGAGGGGTCTATCCAGAGCGAAGCTGTTTTCCATACCATCGGTAAAACACAACCTCCTACTACACTTGCATGAGTATCATATACCCAAATATATGAGAACTATGCCGTTATGCCCTCACAACGCGCACAAGTGTAATACTAGTCTATTCCGCATTATCGATGTGCAATCTCGATAATACTACGACTAGGGATATTTAATGATTAAACCTTATGGATTGATATTGTCTCATATCATCTCAATCCGGTACTAATCATAAGGACCTCCTATCATTTATACATCTTGGTGATCTAATCACAAATGATAAGAGAGCAATTTCCTTTGTCACATAGTTAATTTGTACAACAACACCATGATCTGTACAAATAGTGACGCTATGGGTCATAACTATCCAACAAATTGGTTGCCAATTACAAGCGAAAAACCCTCAAAACATATTAAGCGTTTTTCCTTCCATTGAGCGATTCTTACTCCAGATCCAAGACTGGCATTGGTTTGTTGGCCAAAGTGAAGACCTTTGTCCGTCGAGGATGTGTTTGAATCATGAAGGCTTTGTTCCATATTGGTGTCTTGTCCAAGTTGTGATTTTTTGGCCAAAGTCATGATCACTTCTTGTCCATCAACATTGATTACGAAGCTTTCCAAGGTCAATGGGTTCCGCTTAACTGGGATCACTAAGTTTGTTGTGCCAAAGCCAAGGCTTAGTTGATTCAGAGGAAAAAGGTTAGGCAATATATTGGATATATTGGCATATATAAGATATATGTTTCGGACTTGGATGTCCACCTACTGGATCTAGGAATTGGATGGGATCCAATTGATCTTAGAGATCTTCCTAGTTAATTATCATACAATTTGTGGCCAAAGTCAAGATTGTGTGTTATTTAACGAGATCCTAGTGTAGATTTCTATTATTAGTCCCAAAGAAAGTATAAGCCAAAGAAATACACATTTTATACATGCAAAACTTGAAGCATGGCGGAATCATACTTACAAAGCTTGTGACGAAAATGATGAAGAGAATCCTTGAGTCTTCAAGGTTGAAACTTTCGGCCAAGAGCAAGAGTGAGAAAGCTTCAAGTCTTCTAGTATTCCAAGCTCCAAGGTTGTTTCCCTATCACCTCCTTTGATCTCTCATTGTGCTAGCAAAAATGGAGAAGATGAAAATAATTTTCTGCCTTGATGAAGCTCACGGCGTGAGCAAGAAGAAGGAGAGGGAGAGAGGCTTTTTGTATTCCTTTTATCTTTTCTTGTTTTCTAAAAAAACGTGAATGATGATAAGAATAACAATTACCAAAAATATTTGGTAAAAAAAAACTCTTCAAAAACCGTGAAAAAGGTTTTCCCTCCCAAAAGCCATTAAATGGCCTCATCAACTTACAT
>SKCR01038721.1:0-78383 GCA_019454045.1 Zanthoxylum bungeanum | reverse complement strand
TCTCTCTCAAATTCTCTCATCTCTCTCACGCCCAAGTGTGGCTTTTCTTCAATGGTTTTGAACCAGTTTGGGCGTGAGCTAAAGGGAAGCAAGAGTGGTTTCTCATGGTGAGAAATCAAGTGCTAGCACACTTACAAGTCTTGCGAAGGTGGTAGGGAGGTTCGACCATGAGACGGGATCCATCCGACGAAGCTAGGAGCTCCGTTTCTTCACTAAATTTTCTGTTTTTGTAGGCAGTGGACTGCATGCAGTAGGCTTACATGGCAGTGCGTTTTTGTGTTCATTTGTCTTCAAATCGACTCTACCGATCAATGTGAGTATTCCGCTACCTCCGTTGATGTGTTCACACATAATTTCATGTCTTGTTTGATCTTGGGACCTTAGAATTTACCAACATTATTCATAATAATAATGTTTTACAGAAGTATTCAACATAAATACAACCAAGAATTGGCGCTCTGAGCACCAACCCCAACATAGGTTAATTAATTAATTATGGTGATTGCACTTTAATTGAATTAATATGTAATTTGGAATGATATATTAATTTAATTTGTTGTATTTGGGTTAATGGGCTTGGTTTGGCCAAAATTTTGGTCTTGGATCATATTTGGGCCTAAACCATTTCCATAAAGTCCAAAATATGACATTGGGCCTTTAAATAATTTAATTGGGCCTAATGGGCCAAAATTGATTTTATGGCAATATGGTGATTCCTAATTGGGCCTTGGCATCTTGGGTTTGATCCATGTTGGCCAAAGTCCATGCCTAAAGAATTAATTGAAAGCCCATTAGACTTTAATTGAATAGTATTGGATATTAATTGGGCCTTCGAGACCCGTTGAGATTGGATTTGGAATCCAAGTCTAAAAGGCACTATTGAAAGTGTAATTATTTAATTTGGAATTAAATATGAATTAGTATTGGATACAATTTAAATTGAATTTAAAATTTTAGTTCGATATAATTCTAGAATACTTACTTTGAGTATTTATTCTTAAACGAGTTTGACTCGCGCAAATCAAATTGTTGTTTGAACATTGGATGGTCATTAATCAAAGATTAATTAATTGGATTAGATTGATTGATAACATGCTTTGTGTGAATACTTGGATGTATTGTATGAATAATGTATATCCATCCGATTATCATTATTATTTTATTTGCGCCTTATTATGCTTTTAGAATGCTGCTTAAGGGTGTATGATGAGACCTAATTAAAGATAATAAATTGGTTGCCAAATCGCGACAAAAACCCTCATTTTATATTAAGCGTTTTTCCTTCCATTGAGTGATTCTCTCTCAAGATCCAAGATTGGCATTGGTTTGTTGGTCAAATTCAAGACCTTTGTCAATCGCGGATGTGTTTGAATCATGAAAGCTTTGTTCCATATCGTACGTCTTGGGCAAGTTGTGATTTGTTGGCCAAAGTCAAGGTCACTTCTTGTTCATCGACCTCGATTACGAAGCTTTCCCACTGTCAATGGTGTTGGAATTCTCTTAGGTCCCAAGGATCATTATCAAGAAATGAAACAAGTATGAATACACAAAGGAGAATGGAAAAATCATACTCACAATGAACGGATTGGATGCTACGAAGAACAAAACTTCTGGCCTCCTCCATGGAGCTCGGCAGTGGACTGATTTTGTCTTCAAAACTTTCGACCATGGACTCCATTAAAGCTCCAAGCTCTTGATGATGATGATTCCATGCCCATGAAGTGAGTTCCCTATCACCTTTGTATGGATCCTATGGTGTGCTAGCACTTGGTGTTTTTGCCACAAAAACACCATCTTATTACTCCTTCATCATTCGGCAGTTGCAGAGAAATTGAAGGCAGAATTCGGTCCTAGACCGTGTGAGAGAAGAGAATGAGTTTTTGGCTCCAAAACCGTAAAACCAAGAGAGAGAAATGAAAATGTGTAAATGTTATTTAATTTCCAAAAATCAATTAACATATACCATTTTTCAATTTTCAAAAGTCAAGCAATAAATGCCCTCAACCACCAACATCAATCAATCAAGTGACAACTTGTCACATCACTCAAAGTGACATGTGATTTGACGCTTGATGCGACTAATGATTTGACGCTTGATATGACTTGCATGCCGCACTCGAATTCGAAATGCGAATGCGCTCGCAAACAATCCCGGGCTCGGGTTCGCTAATTCCAAATTAACGAATTTTCCGTTGCGACGTAAGTAAATGATTTTGCCTAGCGAAATCACTATTCACATCGCTAGCGAATTAATTCTAAATTAACTCGTTCGCCTGAATTAAAATCGAATTTCAATTCCGCATCGAAATCCAATTTCGTTTAATCTATCGAATATATTAATTTATCGATTAATTCCAAATTAATCGTTATCTCTCTTTTAATGATATTTTATCCCAGATAAAATATCTCCGCAATTAATCCCAGATTAATTTTCTCTCTCAACATATTAATCCCAGATTAATTAAAGTGTGAGTCATACATCATCGGTGAATCTTCGGGAAGCGACCCATGAGATCCCCGGATATTTTGGCAGAAAATTCGGTCGTCGGACTATCCGAACACGTAAGTACCTAGTACTACATTTATACCGATTTACAAGACAAGGTTGGCTTATAGCAAAGCGCCATGCCTACCCAATTCTCCAGAAACATGCTTACAGGAATAAGCGATCTATATCAGACGTAGTATACGTAGTATTGTGTATGTCGATCCTGTATCGGATGATCACGTGCTAGGCCTGGGGCTAGAATTGTGTATGCCTCGTACGAAGCACATGTCGGATGTCTGGTAACTAGTCTCTATAATCGGATATACATGACCTTGTCATAATATCCCGATAGCTGCAGCATTTAAGAGAACCAGTCCTGTATCCTACGTTACCATCATCTCCACTATGACTGGAGTGATACTTCCGTCTTGACATCACACCCACACACTACGATTCTCGATATACCCAGAAGAGGCGTACACAGAAACCGGTTAAAGCCCTGGACGACCAAAACCAAAATATATTGATTGTCGCAAGTATTAGCGGTGCAAGTCTCAGGTTAAGACCAAATACACCTACCCTGATTTCGGACTTCCATAGACACATAGTCATACTACCAATGGAATTCCGAGGGGGTCTATCCAGAGCGAAGCTGTTTCCCGTACCATCGGTAAAACACAACCTTCTATTACACTTGCATGAGTATCCTATACCCAAATATATGAGAACTATGTTGTTGTGCCCTCACAACGTGCACAATTGTAATACTAGTCTTTTACGCATTTATCGATGTCCAATCTCGATAATACTCTGACTAGGGATATTTAATGATTTATCCTTCGTGGAATGATATTGTCTCTTATCATTCTCAATCCAGGAACAAATCATAAGGACCTCCTATCATTTATATATCTTGGTGATCTAATCACAAATGATAAGAGAGTAATCTCCTTTGTCATATAGTTAATTTGTACAACAACACCGTGATCTGTACAAATAGTGACGCTATGAGTCATAATTGTCCAACAATCTCCCACTTGGCCTATAGCCAGTCGCTCGAGTGTCTTACACCAGAAACTATGTACGGTTGGCTCAAACTGCTGAGGAAAGGGTTTCGTCAGCGGATTTGCATGATTATCATCTGATGTAATTTATTCGATCATCACATCGCCATGATGTATGATCCGAACGAATCAGATGAATATCGAAATATATATCTGGATCGTTGATGAGACCAATAATTCTTTAGCCTGTGCTGACGCCTAGCTCAGCTGCTAACAGAACTCTATCTAATCTAATTAGATTTATTATCGACCCAAATGGCTTCTATTGTCGCCTCAGCTACAGCAATAACCCGCATTTGTTGTTTATTCGATAACAGTATCTTGCTTGGAAGATTTCCAGCTCACTGTTCCGTAATTCAAACTTTGTATAGTACCGTTTGCGACTTATAGTCGCTTTATCGGTTTAGGAAACTTGCTACAGTGATCCCAGTCACTTCAAGTTCTCATTCTCCATAGTTAAAGACAGCATCCTTAGTTCTCTAAGATACTAACGGATGTTCTTAACATCAATCCAGTGACTATCACTTGGATTGGCCTGTTTGTGAATCCATATGCTCAAAGCATATGAGACACCAGGTCGCGTACATTTTACAATGTACGATTTCTCGGAGAGTTTTTCATGAAAGGCAAGCTTTCACTGATTTTTATTTTATGGGAATATCATTTCCAAGAAATGACATATTATCATTATTTTATAGGACAGCCACTATCAGTGCGCTCCCACTAACCTCCTTATATACACAAGAATCATTTTCGTTTTGAATTAAATCATATACCATTATGATTACATCAAGACGGTAATTCTAAGAACCTAATGCTTGCTTCAATCCAAACATGGATCGAACAACCTACAAACCTTGTTTGCTAGTTTTAGTACGACAAAACCGACATGATATTGTAAACATCCTCCAAAAGGTTTCCTTTTCAGGAAAGCGATTTTCCCGTTCAGCTGACATATTTCATAAATGAAACATGCAGCATTAACAAGCATTATCCAAATGGATTTACCATGGCAACATGTAAAATGTTGAATCGTAATCAACACAATATTGATAAAGATACCTTTCCGCTAAAAGCCTAGATTTACACGTTGGTATGTTGCCATCCATGTATGTCTTCCTTGAAGACTTATAGTACCAATAGGCACAATGCCTTGAGGTACATCAACTAGTATCCAAACTAAGTTGATATACATGGAATCCATTTCGGACTCATGGCACTTTGCCATAATAGGGAGTCGATACCTTGTATCATTTCCTCATACGTAGTCAGTTGGTGTTCCTCAATAAGATAGACATTTTTATGAGGTGAGATCAGAAACCCATACCCCATGTTGTTTTCTGACTCTCTCCGACCTACGCAAGTTTCCAAACCGATAAAGACGATTGTAAGTCGCAAAAAGGGTACATATTTAGTTTGAATAACGGAACAATAAGCTGGAAATCTTCTAAGCAAGATATTGTTACCGATTAAACAATAAAGCAGAACATTTGGATCTATATAATCCTAATTGGATTAGGAGTAGTTCTGTTAGCAGCTAAGCTGGGTTACAGCACAGGCTAAGGAACCGCAGTCTCATTAACGATCCAAGTACATACTTCGACTATTTCATATGATTAGTCAGATCATACATCATGGCGATATGATGATCAAATAAATCGCATCAGATGATAACCTTACAAATCCCCTGACGAAAGATATTTCTAAGTAGAATTTTGAGCGACCCGTACATAGTTCAGGTGTTGGACATTTGAGTGATTGGCTATAGGCCAAGTGGGAGATTGTTGGATAATTATGACCCATAACATCACTATTTGTATAAAACATGATATTGTTGTACAAATTAACTATGTGACAAAGGAAATTGCTCTTTTATCATTTGTAATTGGATTACCTGGATATATAAATGATAAAAGTCCATATGATTAGTACCGGATTAATAAGAGATGAGACAATATTAATCCACAAAGGTTTAATCATTAAATATCCTTAGTCGTAGTATTATCGAGATTGGACATCGATAATGCGGAATAGGCTAGTATTACACTTGTGTGTGTTATGGAAGCGTAACATCATAGTTCTCATATATTTGGATATTAGATACTCATGAAAGTATAATATGAGGTTCTGTTTACCGATGGTACAGAAACAGCTTCGCTCTGGATAGACCCCTCGGAATCCCATTGGTAGTGTGACTATGTGTCTATGGGAGTCCGAATCAGGGTAGGTGTATTTGGTCTTAACTTGAGACTTACATCGCTAATACTTGCGACAATTAGTATACTTTGGTTTTGGTCGTCCAGGACTTTAACAGGTTCTGTGTACGCCTCTTCTAGGTATACTGAGAATCGTAGTGTATTGGGTGTGATGTCAAGATGGAAGTGTCACTTCAGTCATATGGAGATGATGATCACGCAAGGATACAAAACTGGTACTCTATAGTGCTATAGCCATCGGGAAAGTATGACTAGGTCATGACTTTTCGATCATAAAGAGACTAGTTGTTAGTGATCCGATATATGCTTCGTACGGGACAAACACAACTCCAGCCCCAGGCCTAGCATATGATATCTGATACTGGATCGTAATACGTAATACTATGTATACTATGCCTGCCAAAGATCTTGTATTCTTTAAAAGAATAATTCTGGAGAATTGGGTAGGCACAATGCTTTGCTAGAAGCCAACCATGTCTTGTAAATCGATAAGAATGTGGTACCGGGTACGCACGTGTTCAGATAGTCCGATGACCGTATTTACTGCCAACATATCCAGAGATCTCTTGGGTCGCCTCCCAAAGATTCACCGATAATATTTGACTCGAACAGAATTAATCTGGAATTAATTATGAGAGAGAGAAAATTAATCTAGGATTAATTACGATAAGAAGTAAACTGGGATTAATTCGACTAGCAGAGAGAGAACGAGATTAATTTGGAATTAATCGGTAAAAATAAATTTAATAGTTAAATTGGATTTTTCTATTTATTTATTTAATTGGGCTAAAATAATATATTGGATATATTAAATGAAATTAGATTTCAAAGAGGAATTAAAATTAGATTTTAATTCGGGCGAACGAATTAATTTAGAATTAATTCGCAAGCGACTTTCGTAATAATTTTGCTAGTAATTATTATTTAATTAAATTGGATTTAATTATGTCGCAACACAATAATTTGTTTATTCGGAATTAAATGAAACCGGGCCCGAGCAAAGTTGCACGTTGAGATTGTTCGACTTAAATTCGGAATTTACAAGTGGTGGGACCCACTTGACTTACATCACACATTTGACATGTGATGGAAGTTGTTAAGGTTGAGTGTAATCATTAGATTGCTTGTAAAATACACTAACCAATCTCAACACACTTTGCATTATTTTATTATTTGGAATAACATATACCAAACTAGGATTTGGTAAATGATATTAGGTTTTGGAAATCAAATACACAAAATTAAAAAACTATCTCTTCCTCTTTTCTTTCTCTTTTTGCCGTGAACCGTGTTCTTCCAAGGGAAAAATTTGCTTCAAAAAATTGATCAAAGCTAGCACTTTGGAGTGGAATCAAGGTGATATGGAGACTCACCCAAGTGTTGGAAACACTCAAGGAAAGCTTGGAGCTTCATTACATCCTTGGAAATTTTCGAAATATCCTCAACCAATCAATGTGAGTATTCCGCAACTCTCTTATTTTATTCGCATAATAATCACCCTTAGAGATCCTGTGGCATGTCTAAGACACTAACACTCTAAACATGTAGAAAGGAAATATCACGTGATGATAAAGATTTTTTGAACGATAAGATATAATGGTCTTGAAGGTTTAAGGACAAGACAACATAGCAGACCCGCTTACTAAGGCCTTACCTCCTAAGTTATTCGATAAACAAGTGGAGGAGATGAGACTTCGGTACAATCCGGATTGACACTAAGCAAGTGGGAGTTTTTTGGAGTTGGTGTTTGGAGCGCCAATCCGAATAATGTATTTTATTATTTATTAATAAAATAACTACTTTTTCATTTCAACCTTGTTAATGGTAATTATTATGTCATAATGCATATTAGATGGATATATAATATGCTGACAATGACATCGACCTTAGAATAGTCATATAGTAATACTGGACACTGGGTAGTCCGACATTGGGATAGTAATACTATTATAAACTATTCTTAAAGTAAATATTTATAGTCGTTGGTTTTGAATACGTTCGAATTTCTATAACTAATGAGACTAACACATGTCGTATATTGGAATTGGAGTTGCAATGGTTTAACCCGATGTACCATGAGCAAGGGAAGCTCATATAGACATGTGGGTATTCGTTGGAGCGAATATTGAATGACTCACAGGTGATTCCTAATAGTTTGAAGTACACACCACCGTCAATAGGAATCTCCTCGAGTCGAGTAACATATGTGATTCTTTGACTATATGATAACATTGATTTTGTTTGTGATCCTCCACACTTTGATGCCATATATATCAGAGCCTTTCATGGTCTGACAGCTAGATGTTCATTGGGTGGACCGACGCACTCGTTAATTGACCGGTGTTGTCACACGCGTATAACACAAGCGCACGTATCGTTCAAGTAGTATAAAAAGTATCGATCCCACGAGGATTTAATACCTAATCTATTAATTTTATAAAGCTAAATGATTACTAGTATCTATTGGATTGATTGTTTGATTGGAATGGTGACTTTAAAATTAAAACAAGTAAATAAAAAGACGCGAAAGTAGATTAAGGAAAATTCAAATTTATAAAACTATTCAGGGTTGTGATTTCTTCCAATATCTTTTTAAAGATGAAGTGGTTATTTCATGTTTGTGTAATATATTGGTTTACTAACCTGGAACACGAAATTCTGTAAAAGCATATGTCGATGGTCAGATGCAAATACCTAGTGTAACCCAATTAAATCATATTTCTATGTTAATCAAATTACCTGGATTCATTAAGACTAAGTTCCAATTGTGGTTACCCTCGCCCGACTGGTATATGTCTATCCTGTAAGAAAATCTATTAAAGGGTTATCAATCCTCAAGGAAGATCATGTGTTATTAAGTCTAGGGTCTTAACCTAAAATTCATTCGTCAATTTATTTTAAGTTTACCAGATCAATCTTATTAGTGGCCAGTTAACAAGACGCATTAAGCTTAAGACTTAATAAGTAAACCTTTATATTACGCAAACTATAAAATAACCCCTTATAAACCGGTGATATTAGAATTCATCACAACCCAAGATAACAGGCTTAACTACGGCACATATTACAACTAGTAAAAACTTAAAAATAAAAGACATAAAGTAAAATGCTGAAAAGTAAATGCTAGAAATTAAAAAGGAAAAAAGTACAATAAAATAAAATGCTAGGGGTTAAAGGATCCACTTTTATTACTACTATTTTAGATATCTCCCTTAATATAATATATTAACTTGTGTGATATTACAAACCAGCCATATAGGCGGTAACCTGATTAAGTCAAATTAATAATTAATTACCAACCGACCAACCAGGCGGTATCCTTGCTTAGTCAGGTTAAAACCAATTTAATATCAATTACCAATCGGCCAATATAGTGGTATCCTCATTAAGTCAAGTTTTAAATAGTTATTATATTATAATTAAGGGAGATTAATCTAAATAGCAATAATAAAAGCTTTACCTTTCACCATAGCAGGGGGAAGTTACCTCCTCATTGCTGAATAGTAAAAACTGAAAAAGTAAAGAAAGTAAATTACTATTACAAAAAGTAAATAAAATTAATTACAAAACTGAAATTAAAAAAATTAGATATAAACTCCTTAGAATTCTCAAGGAATTACAAAGAGGAAGGCACATCTGAAATCAGAAATTCGAGCTGAATTTATAGGGGTGTATAAGTGGGGTGTGTCGCGACACGACAACTGTTGCGCGTCGCGATGCGCCGTGATTTCCAGTGCCAAACGCGGTGCTGTTGACATGTGGCAAGGCTACTCAGCAGCTGAATGATTGTGCTGACGTGGCGATGTGGATTATCAACACCATATGATGATGACACGTGGCACAAGATGATTGGTTGATGATGATGTGGCTGCCACGTGGCCAGCTGACTCGGCATGTGACTGATATGGATGGCACGTTGCTAACACATGGATAAAACATAGACGACACGTGGTGATGGCGATTGTTGGCAGCATGTGATGGTGACATGTGGCACGGTGCACGTTAGTGGATCTGCTCTGATGTTGACACATGGCAGGTGCACGTTAGCATCTGGTGCATGTTAGCAGACTTCTCAAATTATGACACGTGGCACGGTGTATTTTAGCAGGCGGTACATGTTAGTGGTCGCGACGCAGAAGGATTACGCGTCGCGATGCGCCAAATTACAATTTTACCCTTTTGTCCGTTTTTCACTATTTTGGCCCCAAATTGCTTCCAGAGAGTCCTGAAACTTTATTTATCTATAAAATAACACAAAACACATCAAAATATTCACAAAACTCGAGAAACTATACAAAATATTAGGTCAAATGAATGGGAAATTATGATCATTTACCACTCATCACACCCCCAAACCTAACATTTTGCTAGTCCTCGAGCAAAACAGCAAGATAAAATAACATAAACATCTTTAAAATAAAACTAAGCTAAGCCACTTTCATAGGGATCACGGTTGCATTTAGCATATGCAACAAGCCTTTAAACCCCCAGGTGTCCCTAGTGGACGAGTTGTAGTCTCGTGAGGCTTACAGCAACGATACCCATAAACGTTTTACAAAAGTAAAAAGATAGTAAAACTAATGCACATAAAAACAAAAAGACAAGAGAAAATAGAATAAAGAAGTTAGTGACTAGTCATGTGAAACTTCTCATCCAAGTTTAGAGTTGTTTTCTTTCAATCTAAATTACTGGATAAGTAAATTCTCCGATTATTTTTACCATTCTCCATACAAACAGCTAACAAAATATTAATCAACTTATTTTTGCCCACAATAGTCACAAGTGTAGTTGAGAAGAGAGTAATATATTTGTCCTAAAGTTTTATCAGAATTCACACATTTTTTAAGTAATGGAATATTTTTCGGATTTTTTTTTATTTATATAAAATATCTTCCATCCATGTAACGAGCTTTGGGTCAGTGACTCCCAAATCAGTTGGCTTTAGGGCACCATGTGTTAGGGCACCAGGTGTTAAAACACCCCTACGGACTTAATTACTCGGACTTCATATATATATATTTTTTTTCTAACATCTTCGATCCATGTAGCGAGCTTTGGGCCAGTGACTCCCAAACCAGTTGGCTTTAGGGTACTGGGTGTTAAAACACCCCTACAGACTTAATAACTCGGATCTCAGACATTTTTTTAATCCAATCGCTTTTTATGGATGCTTCTTCCAATTAAACTAGAGCAATGAATATTACAAACTTGTCAATTACAACTCATGTCCGTATGTTACCATGTATGTTGATAATATTTGTCAACTGAGCGTATGAAGATTCATTTTAATCAGTTTTCTGGAGAATTCACAAATTAAATAATTCAAAATGAAATAAACAAAAATTAACTTGTTCCGAAATAGGTTGAGATACGTCTTAGGAGTGAAAATTCCTTACACAACTATCTCACACCATTTTCACTGGATTAGTCAAATAAAACACAAAAACAAAAAATATTTTTTTGATTTTTATAAAATTTTTAATTTTTTTTGAAAATTTTGGACTAAAAATAAAAACAACAAAATACTACAACTATTCCCCACCCCCAAACCTAAATGAGACATTTTCCCCAATGTCTTAAAAAGTAGAAGATGATTTTAGAAGATAGTACATGATTAGCTGAAATTCTACATCTAAAAGGAAAATTAAAGGTTAAGATCCATATTTATTCGATGCTTTTTACGATCAGTATCAGACCAGTTAATCTTGGAAAGGATATGGTCGATTTGTGGTTCAAAGGCTAAAATTTGATCAATTAAATATGGGCAGTTCTGGCAGTGAAGATGAGTTCTTTTAAAGGTTTTGACTGTTAGGGATATGCCATATACCCAACTTGTGGATGGGCTATATGTACATGTATTTGTAATATTTTCATTAATTAATAAAATGACAATCTTTATTATACGTGTCTTACATAAATTATATAAATCATCAAACACTGTAATAAAGCCATTGGAGTAATAAGATGATGGCTTCCACGCCTTATGAGAATCATTACTCTTAAACGTTCTTAGTCATAGTTTTGTGAATAATCTAGGCGTTCACAAAGCGGAGAGACTAGCATGATGATATGATCTGCCCTTAGTGAGGTAGCCGATATCATAGGTTACTAGCGGAGATCCATCCGCTTGGTGTATCACATGGATGCATGAGTTGCTCATGTCCATCGAACTGACCGCCAAAAGTTATCATATGGAGTGTTTATCCTATGTGTCTGTGAGAACTTTCATGTATCGATTGTATGACTAGTCCTTAGACTTGAGGTCTTTACAATCTTATGTGTGGATCAAATAACTTTGACATTCTCCTTCCCCGGTTCAAAAGATCCGGTCATAAGGGTATGATTGGGTCATTTGTTGAAACACATGAAGTTTGTAAAGATACAACAGAGAATCGCCACTCTCTCGGATAATATTTTCTTATAAGAGTAGTATTCCAGTTCGCGGGTTGATATGTGTGATCAGTACTTGAGACTATGGCCGTAGTGGAAGAATCATGTGAGATTCTTGGGTTAGCACGATTCATGACACTATCAACATCATACCTTTGACTATATGGGTAGACGCTTTCCATACCCTAGGTCAAACGGTGGGGATACAGTGAGGCGAGAGACCGTATCATATGTAAATCGCATACATAATGGGTATATATATCTTTCCTTCTCATTTGGGGGCATTGGCATGTTGCTAGATGTCAACCTTGGTCATTGAAATCGAACGACCATCTGATCAGAGGATAATTTATGTTCGATTAAATTATCACGATTCATTTCATGTCCAACTTGAAGGGAACCCAAAAGGTCACACACACAAAGTCGAAATCAATGGTTGACAGTGCACAATGTAAATTAACAGCATATATGATTGCTGTAGGAATTGTTCATAAATGGTTCAATGTGTTTAATTATTGAACAGATCATTTATGAAGTTCCATAGTGCTTTAGGGATTGGTGAATGACGATAGGGGCAATTTGGGAATTGGAATAAATAAATAAATAAATAAAAATGTGAATAGTAACGTGAATAGTAAAGTGAATAGTAAAGTGAATAGTATTTTTTTTATTTGTTATTGTTTTGAATTCTAATTCGGCCCAAACTCTTATTAGGGTTTTATAATCTCATTAAACCACTAAATTAAGATCCAATGGCTAAGATTAAATTATCATTTATCCCACATCGAATTCTTAATTAATTTTTCTGTCTTTGGAGCACCTATATAAACCCAAAGAATTCTTTACAAAATTTTGCACCAAACCTTTCATATCTTGGGTTTATATAAGTGAGCAACTCTAAGGTTTAAGAGTAAGCCACTAATTTTGAGGATCCTTAAGTCTAATTGACTAGAGGAACCTCGAGTTAAAAGTTTTGAGGTATTTGCCTAGGCTAGCACCAAGGGCAAAATACCCGTGCACTCAAGGGGTAGTCTTGCCGTTGAGTTTTGGCTTTAGTGTGTGCACCTTTGGAGGCCATACACTTGGGTGGCTCTTTGGAACGTGGAAGAGCTTGCATTGTTCGAGAAAAGCTTGTAGATTGGAGGGAGTACTGGAGGAGTCTTCGGTTCAAGTAAGTCTTTTTCTTTCTTTATTTTAATTAGAGTTCTTATGATAGTTAGCATGTTTAGGTTTATGTTCTTTGCATGTTTTATGAGTTTTTATACTTAGAATATATAGTAACATGCCCAGGCTTGTAGAATAATCAAAACAAATGGGTCTTGGGCAAAGGGATAACGACATCATAATTTGATTTATTAAATTTTCCACTGCGCACTCGCGGCCGCTTCCCAACAGTGGTATCAGCGCGCCGTTGTTATTTTGATTAGTTCTCTCTCATTTGAACTCGAAATTGGGTGTGTAAAAGATTATTGGAAAGCTAACACCCTGAACTTAATTTTAGGCACAAGTTTTGCATGATTTGGTTAAGATTTAAATTGTGAAATCGCATTTAAATTTCAAACATCTGTAAAAAAAAACATGAATAGTAAATTTATTTGATTAAAATAAAATGCAATATCATAATTAAATATTAATCAAAGTTATTTAATGCCTAAAATAATTCCAACATATTAAAACTCATATGCTTGATGATTCTATGTATGATTAGAATTGGCATGATTATTTTAGGGTGCAAACATCTAGAGACTTTATAAGGAAATAGAGAATGTATTGCTTATCCCTTAGCTAAATAATTATTCTGTGATGAACTTAGAGATTTATTACCTTTAAGGCTAATAAATATAAATCACTTGTTTATAATAAAAGACATTATAAAAGATACAAGTGGTGTGGGACCAAGGCGTTAATAAAACTTTCCAAACTAAAGTTAATTTAACCAGAGGTATTACTAGAGTTAGATAATGATTTGGTGTCTTCCTTCACTCACTACCTTTTTATAGCCAAAAGGAAAAGCTGTGAAGACATCTAGATAATCATTTACTCAAAGCTTACCTTAAAGCATATTTAAAGTGTTGGACTAATTTGGAGGATCTATTGTTTATTCCTGTCACCAAGGCAATAAGAGCCTAAGAGGTAAGAGTATTTAAGAGAGTTTGCTCCACCCTCCCTCTGGGGAATTTTCAATGGAGGAATCCATTTGACAATTATTCACTTAAACTTGCTAAAATCCTCAATAATAATTTAAGACTAAAATTTGCCTTCCATTGTAAAATATAGACCCAAATGGCTTAAACCCTATTGGCAGGACTAGGCTTTACCAGACTGACCAATACCAATTTATCCCTAAATCGTACTATTGACAATGGTTTGACTTTTCTGAGTCATAAGACGTATCGACCCTTATGCGTGGTCTTATAACTTAGTGGCAAAGATTGGGTGTCCACAAGGACTAGCATAAGCTATAGCATGTTTGATTGCCCAACCCAATGATCAAGGAATTGTGATATATATCATAAATTGGTTGGGAACCTACCTAATTATCATATTTTATAACGACCGGCCCTAGTCGGAGTTATGAAATGATGATAATAGGATCCTTGCCCATAAGAAAATCCATCATATTGGGGTTGATGTGATTTTCTTAAAATTTTAAAACAATTGAGTTGGAGCAACTTCATAATATTAAAAGCCCATATTATTATGAAATATTAATGAAAAGATATTCCTAATTTAAACATTCTCTCTTAACAGGTGGGTTAAAATATTTAACAAACATTCAAATGGCAAACAATGTATTACTTCATTCCATCCTTGATGAGCATAAGCTCAAAGGGGACAACTACAATGACTGGTTTAGAAACCTTAAAATTGTCTTACGACAAGAAAAGATTTTCTATGTTCTTGAAAGACCATTTCCCCCTGAACTCGCAGAAGATGCTGACCAAAATACATTTGATGCTTGGAAGAAACACGTCGATGATGATAAGCAAGCAGTTTGCATAATGCTTGGCTCTATGTCGGATGAACTTCAGAAAGCTCACAAAGATATGGATGCTCAAACCATCATCTTTCACTTGAAGGAGTTGTATGCAACTTCCGTTCATACCGTGAGATTCCAAGTGTCATGTTTCTTATTCCAAACAATGTATAAGGGAGGATCTGTTAGTGGACATGCGCTTAAGATGATTGGCCAAATTGAAAAAATTGGCCAACCTCGGGTTCATCATGGATCATGAGATAGGTCACGATCTAATTCTTAAGTCCTTACCAAAAGACTTCTCTAACTTTATTATGCAGTTTCATCTGTCTGATAAAGAAGCTACTTTAGCATAATTGCACAATCTGATAAAGCAAGCAGAGAAGGACTTGAAACCGGAGCTTAAAAACCTCTGTCATGCTGACGGGTAAGGACCTGAAGCCACAAGGCCCAAAGAAAAATAAGGGGAAGGCCAAGGCTCCAGATCACCTAAAGCCCAATGGTAAGGTGGAGAAGAAAAATGGAAAGGGGAAATGTTTCTTTTATAGAAAAAAGAGTCATTGGAAGAAAGACTGCAGATCATTGAAAGCCAAGAAAGCTAGGGAAGCCCAAGAGGTCAAGAAACCCAATGCTTCAGGTATGTTGTATATGATTGAAGTATATTCTCAAAACTCTGAACCTTCTACTTTGGTGCTTGACACCGATTGTGGGACTCACTTGTGTAACAATGTGCAGGGCCTGAGAAACAGTAGGAGACTCCATCATGGGGAGGTTGACTTACGCATGGGTAATGGAGCAAAACTGGCTGCATTGTGCGTGGGGATTTATTCATTAGTTTTTCCGAATGGTTTAGTTTTAGACTTAGAAGATTATGTTTATGTACATTCTCTAGTAAAGAACATCATTTCAATTTCTTCTTTATGTAATAAAGGCTTTTCATGCCTAATAAGTTGTAATGAATGTTCTATTTATTTCAATGAAATAAAATATAGAGATGGTATTTTGAATAATGGTATCTATGTCTTACAAACTAACAAATAATGTTCAACCTCTAATATATACAACGTTAACTCGAATAATCTCAATGAATCACTTTTATGGCACAGTCGCTTAGGTCATATATATGAAACAAGATTAACTAAGCTACATAAGGATGGGTATTTCATACCCTTCAAATATGAACCTTATGGAACTTGTGAGTCTTGTTTACTTAGTAAAATGACCAAATTACCCTTCAAAGGTAAATGACAGCGTGCATCGGAGACATTAGAACTCATACACTCTGATATATGCGGACCAATGTCAGTCACCGCTAGAGGTGGATTCTCCTACTTCATTACCTTTATCGATGATCACTCGCGATATGGGTATGTGTACCTTATGCGGTACAAATCTGAAGCCTTTGAGAAATTCAAATTCTTCAAAGCTGAAGTAGAAAACCAGCTTAATAAAAGTATTAAGTCACTAAGGTCTGACCGAGGTGGTGAATACTTAAGTGACGAATTTCAAGATTACTTGAGAGAAAATGGCATTGTTTCCCAGTGGACTCCTCCGGGAACTCCACAGTATAATGGGGTCTCCGAAAGGAGAAATCGGACATTATTAGATATGGTCCGATCAATGATGTCAGGCACGGATCTACCTCTTTCATTTTGGGGTGTGCTTTAGAAACTGCAACACTACTAGTAAACTAAGTTCCTTCCAAGACTGTTAGTCAAACACCATATTAGTTATGGTCTGGGAAACGTCCTAGTCTTAGTTATCTAAGAGTTTGGGGATGTGACGCATATATTAAGCTCACACAAACTAACAAATTGGATGATAGGGCAATTAAATGTAAGTTTGTAGGATATGTCTTGAACTCAAGAGCATACGTGTTCTACGTCCCAAATGAACAAAGAACATTTGTCTCACGAAATGCTAAATTTCTAGAGAATTAATTCCTTCTCAAGAAACGTAGTGGGAGTAGACTTGACCTCGATGAGGTACGAGAAGAACAAACTAACATAGAACTAAACCCCAGGCCCCTCAAAAGGGCAACGACGGAACAACCACAAGGTTATGAACTTAGAAGTTCTGGCAGGGAAAGACATGAGCCTGAAAGATATGGTTTCTATATTGATGAGGAACATGATCAGGTCATTGATAATGACGATCCCACCAGTTATGATGAAGCAATGCGTGACATTGATTCAGTCAAGTTGATTAAGGCTATGAAATCCGAAATAGACGCTATGTATCAGAATCAAGTCTAGGACTTGGTGGATACACATGAAGGGATAAAACCCATAGGCTGCAAGTGGATTTACAAGCGTAAAATTGATGCAGAAGGAAACATCCAAACCTATAAGGCTAGTTTGGTGGTGAAAGGTTATAGACAAATCCAAGGAATTGACTATGACGAAACCTTCTCGCCTGTTACAATGATAGAGTGCATTCGAATTTTACTGGCACTAGCTGCACACTTTGATTATGAGATTTGGCAGATGGATGTCAAAATAGTTTTCTTTAATGGGAACCTCGTAGAGGAAGTCTATATGACACAACCTGAGGGGTTTTCATCTAAAGATGATCATAATAAAGTATACAAGCTTAAACGATCCATTTATGGACTCAAGCAAGCCTCCAAAAGTTGGAATATACGATTTGATGAGACAATCAAAGAATTTGACTTCATAAAAAATGTAGACGAGCCTTGTGTTTACATGAAAAGTAGTGGGAGTGCTATTGTATTTCTTGTATAATATGTCGATGACATATTAATCATCGGGAATGATAATCCCATGATGCAAGACACCAAGCAATAGTTATCTCAGAATTTCTCCATGAAAGATTTGGGAGAAGCAGCCTACATCCTCGGCATTAAGATCTACCGTAATAGATCTAAGAGGTTATTAGGACTTTCTCAATCTACGTACATAGATAAAGTTTTGAAAAGATTCAAAATAGAAGATTCCAAAAGAGGTAATTTACCTACTTGTCATGGAATCAAATTATCTAAGGAGCAATGTCCACATACTCATTCAGATAGAGAGCGTATGAGTAGGATCCCTTATGCTTCAGCAATAGGATCGATCATGTACACCATGCTATGTACAAGACCTGATGTCTCTTATGCTCTTAGCATAACGAGCAGGTATCAGGAAAATCCTGGTGAGCAACACTGGGCAGCTGTCAAAATAATCCTCGAGTATATGAGAAGAACTAAGGATGTTTTTTTGACATACATAGATTTTTCTAAGATGAAAGTCACTGGTTACTGTGATGCGAGCTTTCAGACCGATATGGATGACAGCAGATCACAAACAAGATATTTGTTTACTTTGAATGGCGGTGCTTTTAGTTGGAAAAGCTCAAAGCAGTCAACTACAGCGGACTCCACCACTGAAGCCGAGTATATTACAGCATCTGAGGCAGCTAAAGAAGCAGTATGGATAAAGAAGTTCATCACAGAGCTAGAAGTGCTTCCCGTGATAAAGAATGGCGTCACGATGTACTGTGACAACACGGGCGCCATTGCTCAATCAAAGGAACCAAGGTCCCACCAGAAATCCAAGCTTGTACTCAGGCAATTTCATCTCATCAGGGAGATTGTTGAGAGAAAAGAAGTTATTATAGAGAAAATACCCACAGAAGATAATCTTACAGATTCTCTGACTAAGGGGCTGACTCAACAAAAGCATGATAGGCACACCCGAGAGTATGGTGTCCAGATTCATACTAGTTGGCTATAGTGCAAGTGGGAGATTGTTATGGATATGCCCTATACCCAACTTGTGGATGGGCTATATGTACATGTATTTGTAATATTTTCATTAATTAATAAAATGGCAATATTTATTATACGTGTCTTACATAAATTATATGAATCATCAAACACTGTAATAAAGCCCTTGGAGTAATAAGATGATGGCTTCCATGCCTTATGAGAATCATTACTCTTAAACGTTCCTAGTCATAGTTTTGTGAATAATCTCGGCGTTCACAGTAATAAAGCCCTTGGGGCACTTTGGGAATTGGAATAAATAAATAAATAAAAATGTGAATAGTAACATGAATAGTAATGTGAATAGTAAATTTTTTTTTATTTGTTTTGAATTCCAATTCGGCCCAAACTCTTATTAGGGTTTTTATAATCTCATTAAACCACTAAATTAAGATCCAATGGCTAAGATTAAATTAACATTTATCCCACATCGGATTCTTAATTAATTTTGCTGTCTTTGGAGCACCTATATAAACCAAAGAATTCTCTACAAATTTTTGCACCAAACTTTTCATATCTGGGTTTATATAAGTGAGCAACTCTAAATTTTAAGAGTAAGCCACTGATTTTGAGGATCCTTAAGTCTAATTGACTAGAGGAACCTCAAGTTAAAAGTTTTGAGGTATTTTCCTAGGCTAGCACCAAGGGCAAAATACCCGTGCACTCAAGGCGTAGTCTTGCCGTTGAGTTTTGGCTTTGGTGTGTGCACCTTTGGAGGCCACACACTTGGGTGGCTCTTTGGAACGTGGAAGAGCTTGTTGAGTTCGAGAAAAGCGTGTAGATTGGAGGGAGGACTGGAGGAGTCTTCGGTTCAATTAAGTCTTTTTCTTTCTTTATTTTAATTAGAGTTCTTATGATAGTTAGCATGTTTAGGTTTATGTTCTTTGCATGTTTTATGAGTTTTTATGCTTAGAATATATAGTAACATGCCTAGGTTTGTAGAATAATAAAAAACAAATGGGTCTTGGGCAAAAGGATAACGACATTATAATTTGATTTATTAAATTTTCCGCTGCGCACTCGCGGCCGCTTCCCAACATTGACATGAACCCATTTCTTCGGGCATCATTAAGAAATACACAAAGAAAATCATAAAATCCATCTGCGTTAAATAGTCCAATCGGTTTCTTGGGTATGTTCAAGTTCGCCCAAGATAACACTGTAAAGATTTCCTCCAATGTACCCAAGCCGCTTGGCAAAGCAATAAAAGCATCAGCACGATTAATCATTTCCACCAATCGTTCAGACGTACCTGGCACAATTATTTCCTCTCCGTTTGATGGTCTAATAAGATTTACCTATGCCAAAGGTTTTGGGATGGTTCCCAGAACTAGAGTGCCTCCATCCTGTACGGCCTTTGAAACGATCCACATTAGTCCAAGATTGCCACCGCCGTATACTAGGTGCATATTCTTTTCAATTTTGACTCTACCCAATTCCTGTGCTGCTTCTACGTATTGTGGCATAGTACCAACACTAGTACCGCAAAACACACATATGTTTTCAACTCGTCTTCTTGAAGTGGCTTCCATTTTTATGTGTTTCTTTCTCAAATCTAGATGACTTCAAAAGTGCAATGATGAGTTGAATTTATAATACCTGAAAAATGGTGAGTAATAATAGCACTAGTATCTTCCAAAGGACGATTAGTAGCAAAACAGTAAATCGTGAAAGGTCAAAAAGGCTGGATCCTGTTGGAGAAAATAAAAGAAAACAACAAAACAAATCACAATTATTAGGAAAAGATAAAGAGATATAATATTTACAAGAAAGTAATAGCTTTGAATGACGTCTATGCGTCAGGGATAAGCTTCCCATCCAATTTTCTTATAAATTGGCAAACATGGTCTTTTAGAGTCAGATTCCTGAGACTTAACTGTTGTCTTTCTTTTCGGAATTGTGTATATAACAAGCGAATTTCATGATACACATATCCACTGGGATGCGTCTCAAGAGTTTTAGATATGTCATCTAAAGACTTCTTACTCAAGCCATCCCTAATGCAATTTATCTTATCTTCACGGTTATGAGACATCATTCCTAAAGAACGACAACGATTATCACAAAACATACGAGCACATTTATAGCATACACCCATTCTTTTAGCTCTTCTCTTTTGCTGCCTCAGCCGCAGTAATGTATTCCACTTTTATTGTTGAATTGGAAACAGTATCTTGCTAGGAAGATTGCCAGCTCACTGTTTCATTGTTCAAATAAAATATGTACCCTGATTGCGACTTACAATCGTCTTTATCGGTTTGGAAAATTATATCGGTGAACCTAGTCACCTCAAGTTCTCCTTATTCATATACTTAGAAAGCATCCTTAGTTCGTCTAAGATACTTAAGGATGTTCTTAACATCAATCCAGTGACCATTACCTGGATCAGCCTGATAGTGACTGCAGATGCTCAAAGCATATAAGACACTAGATCACGTACATATCATGGCATGCATGATCCATCCGACTGCTTAAGCGAACAGGATCCGATTCATTAATCTCTCTCATCTTGAGTTTTAGGACACATGTCCTTAGATAGAGAGACGCCATGTGACACTAGAAGCAGCCCCATCTGGGCTTATCCATGTTGAATCTCTTCAACACTTTGTCAATGTACGAGTTCTCGGAGAGTGCCAACAACTTTTAGATATATCCCAGTAGATCCTTATTCCTAGAATAAAGGTTGCCTCTCCCAAGTTTCTCATGGATAATTTTAATGAAAGCCAATCTTTCCCGATTTTAATATGGGAATGTCATTGCTAAGAAGCAATACATCATCAACGTATAGGACAATGAATGTCAGTGCGCTCCGACTAACCTTCTTATATACACAAGAATCATCTTTGTTTTGAATAAAACTATATTGTAATATGATCTCATCAAAACGTTGGTTCCAAGAACGCAATGCTTGCTTCAATCCATAAATGGATCGATTTAACTTGCAAACCTTGTTTGCATGTTTTGGCACGACAAAACCGTCAGACTGTTGTATATAAACTTCCTCCAAAAGGTTTCCGTTAAGGAAAGCGGTTTTGACGTCCATCTGCCATATTTCATAATCGAAATATGTAGCAATAGCAAGCATTATCCGAATGGATTTAATTATGGCAACAGATAAAAAATTTCATCGTAATCGACAACATATTGATGATGATACCCTTTTCGCTACAAGCCTAACTTTGTACGTTTGTATGTAGCCATCCATGTCTGTCTTCACCATGAAGACCCATTTACTACCAATAGGCATAATGCCTTCTGGTACATCAACCAGTGTCCAAACTTGGTTGGTATACATGGAATCCATTTCAGACTTCATGGCCTCTTGCCATAAAGTGGAGTCGATACCTTGTATCGCTACCTCATACGTAGCCGATTTATTATCCTCAATAAGATTAATGTCTACATGAGGTGAGATCAGAAACCCATACCTCTTAGGTTGTTTTCTGAATCTCTCCGACCTACTTAGTTCTTGTGTATTAGAAGATTGTGGAACAGTCTCATCCCTTATGAACTATTCATGTTTCGTGAGGGGATCGGTGCAAGGAATATTATCACTTCGATTTTCATCGAGTTCTACTTTCCTCCCACTTTCCACTGCATTTATGAATTCCTTTTCGAGGAAAACTGCATGGAGAGCAACAAATATTTTTGCTCTCTTGTGGGTTATGGAAATAATATCCTTTGGTTTCCCTAGGATAACCAATTACAAATAGGAACTTATCCGATTTGGGTTGTAGTTTGGTACCATCCAAACATTTAACATATTTCCAGCATCCCAAATCTTCAGGAATGAGAAACCAAGTTTCTTTCATGTCCATATTTCATATGGAGTCTGTTCAACAGACTTTGATGGAACCTTATTCAAAATAAGTATTGCATTGTTCAATGAGTATCCCAAGAAGGAAATCGGTAGCTCAGTACGACTCATCATTAACCTTACCATGTCCAACAAAGTTCGGTTTCTCCATTCGGACACACCGTTCAATTGAGGTGTTTCGGGAGGATCCATTGTGAAAGAATATCATACTCTTTCAAGTAATCGAGAAACTCATTGCTTAAGTATTTTCCACCACGGTCCAACCGTGATGTTTTAATACTTTTACCGGTCTGTTTTTCTACTTTGCGTCGAAACTCTTTGAATTTCTCAAAAGTTTCCGACTTGTGTATCATAAGACACACATACCCATAACCCGATGCAACATTCGTAAAAGTTACGAAGTATTGATATCCACCTCTAGCCTGACTAGACATAGGCCCATATACATCACCATGAGCGAGGGCTAACAGCTCGGTGGCACGTACACCTTTACCGCTAAAAGGCATTTTAGGCATTTTGCCTAATAATAGGATTGTAGTGAAAACAGTGACTTTTGTCCCATTTGCGACTCGTAGGCATTTTACCAAAACAGACGTTTTAGGCATTTTGCCAAAACAGTGACTTTCGTCCCATTTCCGACTCGTAGGTCGATCTCCCCAGAAGCCAGTATCCTGCTAATCAGCAGATGCTGCACACCAGTACATATGTGAGTACCACATCCGAAATCAAAAATCCAATTTTTAAAACCAGTAGTGGACATGTTTATAACAAACATACCTAAAGCCGGAGCCTTGCCTGTCTTCACTTCCTTCAACTCCACCTTGTACTCACGACAGTCACGCTTCTAGTGACCTCGTTTGCCATAATGTAGGCAGACGTCTTGGCATATGTCCTTAATCTTCCCAGAAGACTGTGATGATTTGGTCTTGCCATTTTTCTTCTTTTTCTTCACACCCCCAGAAGCCTTCAGCCAAGCCTTGGCCTTCTAGGATATCGAAGTAAGATGCGCCTTGCACTTCTTGCCCTTCAGAAGCTCTGGCTCTGCTTCTTTCAGCATCGCCATTAACTCTCCAAGAGTCTTTTCTTGGTTCATCATGTTATAGTTCATGACAAACCCGCCCCAGCAGTTGGGCAGAGACTGTAAGATCAAATCTATAGAAGTCTCGGCCTCGAAGGTTATGCTCATCTGACCTAGTTGTTCGATGTCAGCAATCATCTGCGACATATAGTGTTCGACAGATGTACCCTCTGACATACGCGAGTGAAAGAACTTCTTTCGCAATTCGTACTTTTGAGATCTAAGGTAGATCTGTGAAGATCCTTCAATTTTCAACATCATACTATAAAGATCCAATCCTTTGTTCTGACGACAAAACTGAGGAGTCATTACGGCAAGCATGACAGATTGAGCACTAAAGTTATCATCACGATGAGTCTTCCAAAGCTCATCCTCTACTATTTGCTCAACTCCGAGCTCAGGCCCGAGAGGTTTCCCTATGACATAGAGTAACTTCTCGGCTCCCAGGACTATCCTAAGGTTCATCTCCCAATCTAGAAAATTTGAGCCGTTAAAGACATTGTCACTCATGATTATGTCCCTAATGCTAATCTTTCCGGCCATCTCGATTGCAATAGTCCAACTATCCAATCAACGATTTCGGGTACACTCAAAATGTAATGGTTACTATAGTCTAACTATATAACTAACTACAAGTGGAGTAGTGTGAAAACAGTCCAACTGTTCAATGAAAGCAATAAAAGATATTAGTCCAACTAATATATATTTATAACGACGATAAATAAAATAAAAGAGCGCGTTTAGCAAGTATTAAACGAAATTGCAAATTTAATACTGGCCTCCCACTATTTTTCGACGAGCCTCTAACCCTCTGTTGAGTATTCGGGAAACCTAGTTTCCTAGTGGGCTAGGATCTCGTTAAGTAACACACAACCTTGACTTTGTTCAACAAGCTGTATGAAACTTAACTAGGTAGATCTCTAAGATCAATTGGATCACATCTAATTCCTAGATCCGGTATGTGGACCTCCATGTCCAAAACATATATCCAATATATTTCCTAACCTTTTCCTCTGAATCAACTAAGTCTTGGCTTTGGCTCAACAAGCTTATTGATTCCAGTTAAGCGTGACCCATTGACAGTGGGAAAGCTTCGTAATCCACGTCGATGTACAGAAGTGACCTTGACTTTGGCCAACAAGTCACAACTGCCCAAGACATGCGATATATAAAAAAGCTTTCGTGGTTCAAACACATCCGCGATGGACAATGATCTTGACTTTGGCCAACAAATCAAAGCCAATCTTGGATCTTGAGAGAGAACCACTCAATGGAAGGAAAACGCTTAATATTAAAGTAATGGTTTTTCACGTAAATTGGCAACCAATTTTTTTATCTTTGATTAGGTCTCATCATACCCTTAAACATGCATTCTAAAAGCATAATAAGGCGCAATAACTTAATAATGATATGCGGATAGATATATAATACAATTTGTTCCTAGAATAAATCACTCTATTTCCTCCTCCCGCTAGCACTTTACATTCTTCTACCTAATTACATAACACTAAAAGAAACCTCATTTGCATTGAGGGGAATTTTTGAGAAGAGAAATACAAAGAGAATATGAGGTGAAAGGCTGGACACGCAGGTCCAATTTCAAATAAGTACCATACTTACAACAATTTCTAAAATTTCCCCTACCCAACTAATATCCATCCGATATAGATTATTCATACAAATATATCCAAGTATTCACACAAAGCGTTATGTTCAATCAATCTAATCCAATTAATTAATCTTTAATTAATGACCATCCAATGTTCATACAATGATTTGATTTGCGCGAGTCCAACTCGTTTAAGAATAAATACTCAAAGTAAGTATTCTTGAATTATATCGAACTACAATTTTAAATCCAATTTAAATTGTATCCAATACTAATTCATGTTTAATTCCAAATTAAACAATTAGACTTTTAATAGTGCCTTTTAGACTTGGATTCCAAATCCAATCCAATTGGGTCTCAAATGCCCAATTAGCATCTAATGCTATTCAATTAAAGTCCAATGGGCTTTCAATTAATTCTTTAGGCATGAGCTTTGGCCATTATGGATCCAACCCAAGATGCCAAGTCCCAAGTTAGGAATCACCATATGCCATAAAATCAATTTAGGCCCATTGGGCCCAATTAAATTATTAAAGGCCCAATAGTCATATTTGGACTTTATGGAAATGGTTTTAGGCCCAATTGGATCCAACCCAATTGTCTAAAACCATAATTGGCCCAACCAAGCCCATTAGCCCAATTACAACAAATTAAATTAACATATTATTCCAAATTACATATTAATCCAATTTAAAGTGCAATTACCACAATTAATTAATTAATCTAATATTTCCAAAACATCAATTAATCTAATTAATCATGTTTAATTCTCAAATTCATGTCCAACACAAAATTGAGGCAAAATCAATTCATCCAACAACATGCTTAACTCACGGCAATAGCAAGAAATAACACTCAATTTGATTTCAATCCAATTAAATCAACATACAAGATTTATTTCATGCTTTAAACATATCCAATTGTCTAATTTTCAAAAAATCACCAAGAGCATTTTCTAGGGTGCATTCGGCCAAGGTGATAAAATTGGGGAAACTTTGATCCAATCAAATTTCACAAATCCAATCATGCATAACTCCAAGTTATCATCATCCAACCATAACCAAACAACCAATTTGGAAAATTATAATCTCCAAGCAAAAATCCCCAAATTAAAGTCCATAAACTCTAGGTTTCAAATCAAGTTTAGGTGGCTCTGATACTATTATTAGTGTCTCTAAGACTTGCCCAAGGATCCTAAACATTGATTCAAGTGTGAATTTACCAAAGAAATTTGCGGAATACTTACATTGGTTGGTTGAAGTTCAAAATTTTTCCATGGATGTAGAAACTCCAAGCTTTTATTTTTGAGTTCCAAACTCTTGGGTGAGTTTCCCTATCACCTTTCTTTGACTCCCAAAGTGCTAGCTTTGATAAAAAAAATTGAAAGAAAATGTTCCCTTCCAAAGAGAAGAAGTTTCGGCCAAGCATGGAGGAGGAATAGAGAGAAGCATTTTATTTTTGTGTTGTATTGTTTCAAAAACAAAAGTAAGTATTACTAAACTTGTTCAACACACTTTAGTTGTGTGAAAGATGGCATTAATCGTAGCCAACCACTTCCATCAAATGTCAAACAATTGATGTAAGTCAAGTGGGTCCCACCACTTTAAAATTCTAAATTTGAGTCGGCTTACTCAACATAGAACTTAAATTTGGGCTCGGGTTCGTTTAATCCGACTAAACGAATTTTTCATCGCTACGTAATTAAATCCAATTTAATTAAATAGTAATGCCTAGCAAAATTATTACGAAAGTCGCTTACGAATTAATTCCAAATTAATTTGTTCGCTTGAATTAAAATCCAATTTTAATTCCATATTGAAATCTAATTTCAATTAATATATCCGATATATTATTTTAGCCCAATTAAATAAATTAAATAGTAAAATCCAATTTAACTATTAAATTTACTTTGCCGATTAATTCCAAATTAATCGCGTTCTCTCTTCTAAATGAATTAATCCCTGATTAATTCTTACCGCAATTAATCCTAGATTAATTTTCTCTTTCATAATTAATCCCAGATTAATTCTTTCCATAATTAATCCCAGATTAATTTTCTCTCTCATAATTAATCTCATATTAATTTTGTTCGAGTCAAATGTCATCAGTGAATCTTTGGGAAGCGACCCAAGAGATCCATGGATATGTTGGCAGTAAATACGATCATCGGACTATCCAAACACGTGCGTACCCGGTACCACGTTCTCACCGATTTACAAGACATGGTTGGCTTTTAACAAAGCACTGTGCCTACCCAATTCTCCAGAAATATTCAACGAGGAATATATAATCTGTATTAGACGTAATATACAATGTATTGCGTAATACGATCCAGTATCAGATGTCACATGCTAGGTCTGGGGCTGGAATTGTGTCTGCCCCGTACGAAGCATATATCGGATCACTAGCAACTAGTCTCTGTAATCACATAATAATGACCTAGTCATACTATCCCGATAGCTGCAGTATTTAAGAGTACTAGTAATGTATCCCTGCGTGATCATCATCTCCATATGACTAAAGTGATACTTCCATCTTGACATCACATCTAATACACTACGATTCTCAGTAAACCTAGAAGAGGCGCACACAAAACCTATTAAAGCTCCGGACGACCAAAACCAAAGTGTACTGATTGTCGCAAGTATTAGCGATGCAAGTCTCAGGTTAAGACCACATACACCTACCCTGATTCGGATTCCTATAGACACATAGTCATACTACCAATGAGACTCTGAGGGGTCTATCCAGAGCGAAGCTGTTCCCGGTCCAACGTCTAACTGAACCTCCTATCACACTTGCATAAGTATCCAATACTTAAATATATGAGAACTATGCCATTAAGCTTCCATAACGCGCACAAGTGTAATACTAGTCTATTCCACATTATCGATATCCAGTCTCGATAATACTACGACTATGGATATTTAATGATTAAACCTTTCGTGGATTAATATTGTCTCATATCTTATTAATCTGGTACTAATCATATGGACTTTTATCATTTATATATATCCAAGTAATCCAATTACAAAATGATAAAAGAGCAATTTCCATTGTCACATAGTTAATTTGAACAAAAACATCATGTCTTTTACAAATAGTGATGCTATGGGTCATAATTGTCCAACTGTGAAAACTCTGATATGGTGTGCAAGCTTAAAAACTCCATTCATGGACTTAAACAAGCTTCACGGAGTTGGGTTCTTCGATTCGATAAGGTAACCAGATTTTCTAGTTTCCTAAAGAATACAAAAGAACTATGTATGCATAAGAATTTCTGTCGGAGTACAATGGCGTTTTTAGTGTTTTATGTGGATGACATCCTA
This sequence comes from Zanthoxylum bungeanum, assembly GCA_019454045.1. Lineage (NCBI taxonomy): Eukaryota > Viridiplantae > Streptophyta > Magnoliopsida > Sapindales > Rutaceae > Zanthoxylum > Zanthoxylum bungeanum. Next base: position 49,649 of record SKCR01038721.1, on the reverse strand, counting down.
ATCATTGGGAATGATATCAGGATGATGCAGGGTGTGAAAGCTTACCTCTGTAAAACCTTCTCCATGAAAAACCTGGGTGAAGTTTCTTATGTCTTGAACTTTAAACTCTATAGAGATAGAGAAAGAAAATTGATTAGGTTATCTCAATCAACATACATTTAATAAGATATTGGAAAGGTATAATTTCAAAAACTGTCATACCTTGCCGAAATGACATAGATCTTTCAAAGAAGATGTGTCCATAAACTGAAGATGAGAACATTAGAATGTCTAATCAACTTTATGTTTCATGTTTGAGTAGCATCATGTATGTCATGTTATGTACGAGGCATGATAGTAGTTACTCGATTAGTGTAACTAGTAAATATCAGGCTAATCTAGGTAATGACCATTGGATTAAGCATATCATAAAGTATCTTAAGGATACTAAGGATAAGTTTTGATTTATGGAGAAATTAAGCTGCAGATTAATGGGTATACAGATTTGAATTTCCAATCGGATCACAATGATAGAAAGTCTGTATCAGGATTCATCTTTACCCTTAACAAAACTATAGTTAGTTGGAAAAATTCCAAATGGGGGTCGATAGTTGATTCCATCATAGAGACGGAATATATTCCAGCATCTGAGAATGCAAAAGAAGCTATCTGGATTAGGAATTTTATTATAGAGTTGGGGGTTGTCCCAATCATTCAAAATCTGGTTCTTTTACACTGTGAAAATAATGGTGTTATTTTTGGAGTTGGTGCTTGGAGTGTCAACCCGAATAATATATTGTATATTATATTTTATTACTTATTAATAAAATAAATATATTTTTCATTTCAACCATGTTAATGGTAATTTATGTCATAATGCATATTAGACTGATATATAAATATGCTGAGAATGACATTGACCTTAGAATAGTCATGTAATAATACTGGACACTGGGTGGTCCGATATTGAGATAATATTACTACTATAAACTATTCTTAAAGTAAGTATTTCTAGTCGTTGGTTTTGGAATACGGTCGAATTCCTATAACCTAGAAGACTAGTACATGGCGTATATTGGAATTAGAGTTCCAATGGTTTAACATGATGTACCATGAGCAAGGGAAGCTCATATAGACATGTGGATATTCGTTAGAGAGAATACTAAATAAGTTATAGGTGATTCCTAATAGTTGGAAGTACATACCACTATCAATAGGAATCTCCTCGAGTCGAGTAACATATGTGATCCTTTGACTATATGATAACATTGATTTTGTTTGTGATCCTCCTATTTTGATGCCATATATGTCAAAGACCTTTCATGTTCTGACCGCTAGATGTTCTTTGGGTGTGAACCGATACACTCTTTAATCAAGTACGTATCAAGATAGGTTTTTTTGGCCCGTATATGTAGCATAAGGGGTTTAGCTATCCATGTGAGTAAGTCACGATTCTTAAGACTTTGGCCAAAGCCAATCACCTAGGGTGGATCGCATATATCAGAAATGGTATTCTGATTAGTTGTAAAGAATCGTGGGCATGTCGACAATATGAAATGTGCGCCTTGGAAACTTGACGGTGTAATATATGTTTCCTAAGAACAACTCAGATATCATATGTGTAGACACTGCATTTTTGCATAAATCCCAATGATGAGCCTCGTATGGAGGCACTACCTGATAAGTTGCGAAAGTCGCGGGAAACGGACGTCGGAAGGGAAAATTCAAAAAATTAATACGCTATCAAATTTAAACTCACTATTTAGCCTCGGGTTCGCTTAGTCAATTTCTGTTTTAAATATTTGCCTCGGCCCAAAACCCTCGCAACCTATGAAAAGCCCATTCCACCCAAGCCCAATCCAAAATAATTAAATCACATTTAACACATGCCAAAATCCCTCCCAAATCACCTTCCAAATTAAAATATATATCTTGAATTTAATCCCCACCAAAAATACACAATATTCTTTCCCTAAATAAATTAATTAAATACACCCATTTATTGCTTGATTTATTTCTTTTTGAAAACCCATGCACATGAGAAACCCTAGCACACTATTATAAAAGGAGCTATGCACCTACCCTAAACCTCTCTTCTTGGGCTTAATCCTCTCACCTCTCATTCACAGCATTCACAAAAAAATATAAACCATAAACACCTCTCTCTCTCTCTCACGCCAAGAAAACCCTAAGCGTCTCTCGTTGAACTCTCGGCACCTCACAAAAATAATAAATCCTAACACAGTCTCGCCTCTCTCTTAACTCTTTTCTCTTTGATTCTTCACGTAAAACACACAAAAACAAAGACTTATACTTTCACGGCACACAAAGACACACAAGACCGAAAAAAAAAAAAAACAAACAACCCTCCACCTATTAGACAAACCACCGACTCCACTCACACCTCTCATTAAACGCACACATTTGTCTCTCTCTCACATGACAAACATACTCAGCAACTATCAACGTGAACCAGCCCTTTAGCAGCCACCAAACCAAAGACTCACAGACCATCACCACACACTCAAGCCACCTAACTGCCCCCACTCAACACACAGACAGCACGAAGCCACTAACAAACACACAGCCCTCCACGTAGCCCACAAACAAAAGACCGCAACCTTTCACGAACCAAAACAAATACGCCAATTAACCCCATCACCGACACCAAAAAATCCACAAACGACCCTCAGCAGAGTCTAAAAACCAGTCCAAAAATTACCAAAACAGCAGTAAAAAAGAGAAAATAGCGAGCAATACACCCCAAAAATAGTCTCCAAATCAGCGAAATAGTGAAGGAAGCTGACCCAAAAATACAGCCTAAACCAAGACAAAACCAGTCTAAAATCTCACCAAACAATCCACAAAAATCAGCCCTTGAACCAGTGAAACAACCATCGAAAATACCTCAAAACAGTGGCCAAAATAGCAGTCTAATCACCGAAAAATAGCAGTCTAGAACAGCGAAGCAGTGAACAAAAATATTGAACCAGTGAACCAGAAAATTCACGGAGCATTAACCCTTCCGGCGACGACGTAACGCACTTCCGAGAAGCAACCTAAAAGGTAAGACCTGAGGGCACCCTTTTCTATTTTTCATTTATCTTTTTTCGGTTGTCTATTATTATTTCCTTGCATGCGTCTTAAGGGTTCACGTCTATTATTATTATTGGGTTAATTAATGGTTGCGTGCTATCTCTTGCGGTATATCGGATGGAAACTCAGACGTAAATTCCGTAGCCGAATCCGAATGGACGGTAGTGCAGTCTGTACTTGGGATACAACTCCACGTACCACTTGAGAAACTTTCAAGCACGTGTTTCATTTTGTTATTCAATTTTGTGTTCATTCATGGTTTGTGTTTAATGTTCCGTTATTTTATTTTCTATGTATTGTTTCTTTATTTATTTATGCATTGCTATCTAGTGCGCATGGTCTAACTATGTTGGACTAAAGGTCCACCATTTGAGGGAAATACCTAAAGGCTACCTTTACCACGATGTTTTGCCGCGTCGGACGAAGTATATTTGATTGAATGTGAAATACGTTCAATTGGGCATACAAGGTCCCATATAGATGTCGGCCTTGGTCGCATCTCTTTTATTATTCCGTTATTTACTTTCTGCGTGTTATTGCTTGATTTATTTATGCATTGCTATTTAGTGCGCATGGGCTAATTACGTTGGATTAAAGGTCCTCCATTTGAGGGAAATGCCTAAAGGCTACCTTTACCGAGATTTATTGGAGCTAGTACACAGTGCTACATGTGGTCCACTAAATCATGACGCTCATGATGGTTCAACATATTTCGTGACTTTCACAAATGATGAGTCAAGATATGGTCATGTCTATTTGATGAGACATAAATCGAAAACATTTGAAAAGTTCAAAATATTCTAAAACGAGGTAAAAAAATAAACCGGGAAATTCACCAAGTGCCTTCGATTAGATAGAGGTGGTGAATTCATGAGCGACGAATTCAGAGGTTATTTAAGGGAGAATGAGATTCTCGTCCAATATAGCCCACCGGGAACTCCTCAACACAATGGTGTCTCTGAGCGGAGAAATCATACTTTATTGGATATGGTGCGATTTATGATGAGCTATATATATATTCTTGTTGGGGTCAAATCAGAGAGGCGCAGCAGAAGGAGCGCGGTTCGGGCGAAATTGTAGTTTAAAATTTTTTAAACTTACAAATAAATTATTTAATATCCAATATTAATAATTCATTCATATTTCACCTAAACATATTTATTCGATATCATATAACGACATAAATAATATAGAAACATCGCGAAACTTTTGCGAAAACGTTTTTCCGCAAAATAGCAAAAACGCGTTTCCGACCGAACCGACCGACCAATGTTCATGGGGACTGCCCAGGTCAGCCCCTAAAATATTTGGACAGTTCGTGGGCTGCCCTAACAGTGCCCAGTTCACTGTTTGGGATGCGGTTACCTGGTAACTCCGTTTTTCACCGTTTTCGCATATTTTCACTCCGAAATAATTTCCGATAAATATTTTTCTTGAGAAATTAAAATAAAATAATTTATTCTAATTACTAAATAAATAAAAAACTGAATTTTTATCAGAAAAATCAGATTTATCATTAATTGAAATAAGACCCCAAAGTTTTACAATTTAATCATTTTAGTTTTAAATATGTCAATTACATATTTAATTGATTCCAAATCAATCCCAAAATAATTTTTTCAATTTTGCAACAAAATCAGAAACTTTTTCAGATTTGCACAAAATGCCCAGTAATTTTCCAGAATTACGAAACAGCCCCTGAACTTTTCATTAATTGCAATTTGGCTCAATTTGTTCAAAACACATCAAGATCAAATCCAATCAATCCCAAATTTGACACACATAAAATATACATCAAATTATATCATAAATAAGAAAATCCCCAAAATTTGAATGGGTTAAGAACCCTAATTTCATAAATTACTCAAATTTGATAATTTACATTAAATTGATAAAATTCAATACTTTAATCTTTCAATTACCACACCAATCAAGTCTCACCATCATGAAATTAATCAAGAACAATTCTAGGTTAATTATGAATGGCTAATCAACTCTAGAATGGCAACTTTAATTTCTAATTAATTTATTTAAGCTTAATTACACTAATAAGCTCATAAATTAATCATACATGCATAACATCGTCAAACAAGCTTCCAACAAATGTAATTACAAACTTAAAGAGTAGAGAAACAAACTTAACAACACAATTTGAAGTTAAGAATAATAGAAACATTTTCTATGTAGAAGAAAGTGTAAGAAACTTACAAAAATTCCAAAATTTTGGCTTTGTTCTTGCTTTCTTTCTTCAATTTTCTCTCAACTCTCTTTGTAATAATTTTGTTGAAGTTGTCTTAGTATGAAAAAAGAATCAAAACAATTTTGATATACTAAAATCACTATGGCCGAAATTCAAGGAAAAAAGAAAATAACAATTATTTAATTTTGTTTGATTTCTATTAGTCCACCTTTTGGAAAATTAAAGTTAACACTTTAACTTTAATAAAGCAAATCAAAATTTGTTCCAATGGAAACTTGCCATAATAAAGCATAAATCATTATTTAAGATATTTGTAATATTAATTAATTAATTAATTAATAATTAAATAATTAAATAATAAATATAAATATCTCAAATATATGTATTATATTTACATTAAATATCTTAAATACATATATTAATGATATATTTAAAATATCGCATTTTGATATTTAATTAATGTGTATTTTAATAATATCAAATATTAAATACAAATACACATTGATTCGGGAATGACCGTCAGGTCCCGATTGCATGTATTTTTCGTTTAACCGTTAAACGAGTTATAAATAATCAGTATTATTTATAACAATTGCCCTAGTGCTCTACGAGTATATTTCATTAGTGAGACTCTCTAGATTCAGACATATCCGTCACGAAATCTAATTTCTTATCCATAATTCACCCACCCGTAAATTATGACGACCACAGATAAACTCACTGAATCATACAGGTCGAGGTCACTGCATACGTATAATCCCTCCGTCACAGGTATCCTGATTATTCCAGAGATATAGATGAAAATGTCAAATCTCTATAAGAATAATCTCGTCGACGTATCAATTAGCAATCTCTAAATAACATTCGGAACTCACTTCCGAAGTATACTATGGCCATAGATTTAACAGATTGCTAATCACATTTGGACTACCTATGCTCTGTACACAGAACTAACGGATCTTTTCTTGATACTCATAGGATATCATGAGCATGAGTCCACAACCAACGAACAAGCGGAGGTCTGATCTAAATAGATCGGTGACGTGACTGCCATCTAAGTGTGGAGGATAACTCATATATCCACACTGGTATCTCAAGTCAAAGAATTACTATGCTACTCAACTCGAGAAGATTCATATTGACATTGGTGTACCATCTATTAGGAAATCTTCGGTGAGTCGTTCATTGTTTATCAAATAAACACCTACATGTCTATACGAGTCTCCTAAGACTCATGGTTCATTGGGATAAACCATCAGACCAAGTCCAATATACGACATGTACTGGTCTCAACGGATTTTACTAACCGACCCGTGTCAGTAAATCTTGACCAAGAACTTAATTTAAGGATATACAACTTATAGTGAGCTTCCCAATGTCAATTACAAGCTATGTTGTAACTGTGCACTACGTTGTAAATCCTAGGGTCTTTGTCTATTATATATATATATATATATATATTATATATATATATATATATATATATATATATATCACTAAATCAGATTTAGTTTCAATCTAATCAATCTAATCGAAATTAGATCGAATACATATATAAAAGACAAGAGGTGCTTCCATTTAAATTAGTAATATTATGGAAAAAGGTATTGCTCGTATTCATGAATCAGACATAAATACGATCCGGATTGGCGCTCAGAGCACCAACCCTAACAATTTCTCCCACTTGCTCTAATGTCAATCCATGGTATCATATACACATCCTAATGTATATCACATACTCATGGCCCTCAAGAACTCACTTAGCGCTCAAGAGGTAGGTAACAACAAGTAAGCCCACTATGACATATTGAGTTTGTCCAACAAACATAATCATTTTCCTTAGCAAGCATCATTTATATTTTTGTAGAAACTAAGTTCTACATAAATATGCTCAGATGCCATATCAACATTGTGTTTTAGCTACTAAATTGTCTAAGTATTTATGGATCAAATCCAAAATACTTTGTAGACAACCGCAAACACAATACTAATAACAAACTTCTAATCTTCGAGGTCACTATGCAACTTCATATGTCAATACTTCATAAGTTACAACTAACTCCACTCTTATAGTGGAATCATCTATGACACTCCCACTGCATCTTTTCTGACTCTTTATGACGTAGACTGTCTAACGTCATAATTAGACTCAAAACTAATCTAACCCTATTGGTTGCGGATTTATTCTCCCTTAATTAGAAACTCGTTCTTAATATCTCAAAGATAATAAAGAACATGTTTCAAGACTCATCTTATGGTCTAGAGGATATCAAAATAACTCGTAACAATTACGATTAAATTGATATCTCTAATCGCACTCAATATAGTATTCATTATGCCATTATTATATAATGCAAGATTAATTAGACATTCTAATCATTATCTCTTTCGAAAAAGGAATCATCCTTTACGAAAGATGAATACTATACACAAGATACACACTAACTGTCATACAGATAGTCTTGTTAAGTCCAGGAGCATCTCACAAGTCTCTTAGTTTTATATCTTATAAAAAACTTTATATCAAATATAATAGAGACTACTCCCACTACTTTAAATGAGAAAATAAGACTGAGGTAAACCTTTTTTACCTCAGAAACATCTCATTTTTACATTAATAATGACAATGTCATTATAATGTAAAATACTAGAAAGAAATTTGTACGCTCCCACTAACCCTTCAATCCCATAAGTATTCTCTATGCTTTGATAAAATCAGACAATCTGACTGATATCAAAATTAGAAAACACAAATTTCCAGAAAGCTGATCCGAGTCTACAATAGACTCTATAAGCTAATATATTAAATTGTAATTTTAGCATAATACAAACTCCAGGGCCATTCCAAAATGAATTCTTCAAACTAAGAACTCACAATGGATCTCTTATCTGAAGAAACCATTTAGAAACACCACTTTGTATTCTTTAGCTAAAATATACAATTTAATATCATTATTAACCATGAGATCCTAAATTGTTCAATCAGTGCGACTAGAGACAAGTTTCCTCGGAATCTACAATAGATTGTTGAGTATAACTTTTCTCATTGTCATACTATAAAGGTCAAACCTTTAATAAGCTCACTGTGCTTTTGCTACGTAAACCATTTGTACATTTTATGAACAATTCAGAATAAAAGCTCAATCAAGTCCCAAACTTGATCGTAGTAAGCTATGAACAATCTTAGATCTATGGTCTAATGCTAAATTCCGGAATCGATATCAAATATCGTTTCCACTATAAGTTATAGGATAACTTCGATAAGAAAATAACAAAATCATTAAGTATCAAATACTTTGCTAATGATTCTGACATCCTATAGCACTTATATGGAAGTAATAAAAGGGTATTTTCATCTTATTAATTATGTAGTTCCATTTACAGTTTATCATCGTATATGACTTCAATAAGTCAAGTCTTTTCTACAATAGTCAACATCCAATGTTACACACTAAGTAATAAACAATTTTATTACTCGAGGTCGTAGAAAAGATATTCTATCAAATAGAATACAATATTCTATTAAATAAAATAAATGATAAACTTCTACTCGTACCTCCGAGGTGCAAGTAATATCAATTATACAACCTTTATTCAAAAGATAGATTCAAATCTCAAACATTTCAAGATTCGAATTTTCTACTATACATATCATATACGTAACTATAGAAACTAATGGAACATTAATTAAAATGATGAATTAGTGTTACTGGAGCATAACTGTAGGCATTGCATTTTGCATGTGAAACCCGATGATAAGCCTCAGTTGGAGGCACTACCTTTTAAGTCGCGGAAGCCGCGGGAAACGGACGTCGGAAGGGAGGAGTCAAGAATTGACTCATATTCGGATTAAGTTCGTTGGTTTAGCTTCGGGTTACTTGTTGGTTGTCCGTTTTAAAAATTATTCCCGGCCCAAAACACTCACAAATCACCTAACCTCGGCCCAAAATCCCCGCAAGTCCCTTGGCCTTGACCCAAAACCCCGCAGGCCCACACGCCCCAACCAAGGCCCACAAGCCCACTCACCCTAATACACACCCAAATTAAATCAAATATTAAGTTAAATATTAATTGGATAATGTAATTAAATAAATAATAATTAAATCATTTACCAAATTAAATAAAACACAAAATATAATCATGCCTAATTTAAACAAATCAAATATATTATATACCTAATTAAAAGATGATATACCTAATTAAAATCAATCATAACAAATAAAAAATATTGACTTCCTAATCTAACAAATTAAATGCATAATCCTAACCAATCAATATATTGTATTCATAATCTAAACCAAATTTGTCCCCCCTCAATCTTTGACTTTCCTTGCTCCACACTAAATCAAATCCTTTCCTTGTGAGACAAGGTGAAGCCCTAGCCCTTCTCTATATAAACCACACTTTTCCAAGGCATCATGTCCTCCTAGTTCACACCCATCACAAGAAATAAAGAAGCAAAGAATTTCCAGCCCCCTATCCAAGCTCTCCATTCACGCCAATTACAAGAATAAGTAACAAAAAATATTCTTTTCATCTCCTCCACTCCATAGCCGAACACATCACTCTCCTCAACCCCTCCATAGCCGAAAATAACAAGCCTTTATATCCTCCTAAAGCCAACGAAACCAGCCCTATACAGCAGCCCTCCACCACCGAAAATTACAACCAAAAACCGAACTGCAGTGAACACAAAAACTGCACTGTTTTACACGCCCAAACAGTAGCAAAATCCTCTTAAAATAGTCCCTAAAATCCTTGAAACAGTAACATAAAAACTACACTTATAATCATTGAAATAATCACACAAAACTGCACTAAAACCCCACAAAAAACACTCAAAACAGTCCATGGAAACGTCAAAACAGTGACCTGAACAATGAGTAGAAAATACAGAGGAAACAGTAGCAAAACGGAGTCAAAATAGTAGCTTGAGCAGCGAAACAGTGAGGTAAAACGCAAACCAGTGAACCAGAAAAGTTGCTGTGTGATAGCCCTTCCGACGGCCGTGAAACGCGAGTTCGAAAGTCGACATAAAAGGTTAGACCTGAGGGTATTTTCCACATTCGTTTTCTGTTTTATTTGTATTATTTATTGAGTATTGCTTGTATGATTGTTATGTTGAAATGCATCTTGTGGCCCTTGAGTAGATAATATGCATGGATTATGAGATATTGTATGTTGTGGCTTTGGAATAAAACGAAAGATGTGTCAACTCTCGCGGTATATCAGATGAAAACCCGGACCTAAATTTCATAGCCGATTCCGAATGGACGGTAGTATGATCTATACTCGGGATACAACTCCACGTACCGCTTGAGTAAATGACACTTTCTTTTTGTCTTATATTGCTTTGATTTATTTATTTTTCATCATTTGAATTCTGCATGCTACATTTGTATGCATGATTCAATCGAGCGCATAGGCTTAGTAAGTGCGATGAAAGGTCCCCTTTTTGGAGGGATTAAAATCCTTTACCACGATGCTTTGCCGCGCCGGTTGATGTGTGTTCGGTTGAATGCAAGATACGTTCAATCGGGCATACTAAGTTTGATATTATTGTTTTTAATTCTTTGTATGCATGATTCAATCGAACGCATGGGCTTAGTAAGTGCGATGAAAGGTCCCCTATTTGGAGGGGTTAAAATCCTTTACCACGATGCTTTGCCGCGCCGGTTGATGTGTGTTCGGTTGAATGCAAGATACGTTCAATCGGTTATACTAAGTTTGATATTATTGTTTTTAATTCTTTGTATGCATGATTCAATCGAGCGCATGGGCTTAGTAAGTGCGATGAAAGGTCCCTTATTTGGAGGGGTTAAAACCCTTTACCACAATGCTTTGCCGCGCCGGTTGATGTATGTTCGGTTGAATGTAAGATATGTTCAATCGGACATACTAAATTTCATATGGTTATCTTTATCCTTGTACTCATTGTAACGAAAGGCGCATGGGCTTATTATGTTGGATTAAAAGGTTCTCCGTTTAGGAAGAAAAGCCTAAAAGGCTACCTTTACCATGATATTTACTGTGTCTTTCATTTATTGATTGCATCGTTTATCCCTGTCTTGGCTCGACCTATTGTCATTGGTGTACCCATATTCCCAGCCCATCACACCTTGAAGCCCTTTAACGCACCACACAAAAAACCATAAGCAGCTCTTTTGCACCAACACGTAATCCTCACCCTACACGTTCACAATCACAGCCTTACATACTGCCTCAACATAGCGCATTAACAGCCCCCTTAGCCACTTAGCCCTTACGCTAACGCCACACCCCCCGCAAACACGTTCACAGCCCTGCCTCAACTCAAGCCTAACACGCAATTACCTCCTAAAAACTGCCACAATCCAACACTCCTCACAGCCCAGTTCTACGCCTCTCACTGCTTAGTTTAGTCACCTTTCCACTGCCTGAAACCGCACCCTAAAACACCACCTATTAGTCTCAGCCCGCGCGTAAGGCCAGCTACACCATTCATGCATGTATCATGAAATCCCATATAGTTATTCTTATCTTTGTACGCATCATAATGAAAAGCATGTTTATTCCATTGGTTGCATCATTTACCTTAGTATTGGCTTAACGTATTACAATTCATATACCTATGTCATGATAACATTTGATATTATTTCTTGTGGTATATCGGATGGAAACCCATATATAAATTACGTAGCCGATTCCGAATGGACGGTAGTGCGGTCTGTACTTGGGATACGATTCCATGTACCACTTGGAAAAGTGCTCACATGTGTGCTTGTGTGGTTAGTATGTGTGCTTGTGTTTTCGTGAATATAATATGCCAATGAAGTTGTATGTTTGTTGCTACTTTGATTTACTTTCAAGCATGAAATCTTAGATGTGAAATATATGTAAATTTAGGTGTAAGTTTTATTTTGTACATGTGAATTTAGAAGCATGATACTCTTGGAAATAAGTGTTACTTAAGCTTGATTAAATTATTACATAAATCCTTTCATTACAAGTGACATAAGTAAGGGACCATTCCGAACCCAACGGTTTGAGGTCTTCCCTTGCGAGGGGTGAGTGCGGCCTTAAATCTCATTTTCCCGGTTCACCCGGGTAGCGACTCCATTATTCTCCGGTTTAGTCCCCGTGGCTACTCCGTACTCCCGACTAGGCCGCGAGCCTAGGACAGCATGCGTCGTCCAGTTTATGTGTCCCACAGTCTGGCGACTCCACTGGGGATAGAATCGGCCCCGAAATATTGTCTTGTAATGTTTGGATTTATGTTTTAATTGACCGTGTCTATAGTGGATAAAATGGGGGTTTAATCAAAGGCATTTTTTAGGCTAGGTAATGGTTTGGTGTCTTCCTTCATTCACTACCTTTCTAGAAGGAAAAGCTGTGAAGGCACCTAGATAGCCATCTACTCGTAGCCTATTGTGATGGACTAATTTGGAGGACTCGTTGTTTATGTTGGACAAAATGACCCATAGCGTCACTATTTGCACAGATCATTGTGTTGTTGTAGCAAATTAACTATGTAACAAGGAAATTGCACTCTCGTCATTTGTGATTAGATCACCATAGATATATAAATGAAGAGAGGTCCCTATGATTAGTTCCTGGATTGAGATGATATGAGACAGTATCAGTCCACGAAGGATTATCATTAAATATTCCTAGCCGTAGTATTATCGAGACTGGACATCGATAATGCGAAATAGGCTAGTATTGCACTTGTGCGCGTTGTGAGGGCACAACGGCATAGTTCTCATATATATAAGTATTGGATACTTGTGCAAGTGCGATAGGAGGTCGTGTTTCACCGATGGTACGGGAAACAGCTTCGCTCTGGATAGACCCCTCGGAATCCCATTGGTATTATGAATATGTGTCTATGGGGGCCGAAATCAAGGTAGGTGTGTATAGTCTTAACCTGAGACTTACATCGCTAATGTTTACGACAATCGATATACTTTAGTTGAGGTCGTCTAGGACTGTAACCGGTTCTGTGTACGCCAATGCCGGGTATATTGAGAATCGTAGTGTATTGGATGTGATGTCAAGACGAAGTATCACTCCAGTCATAGTGGAGATGATGTCACGCAGGATACGGTATTAGTGCTCTTAAGTGATGCGCATCCAATCATGATATTATGACCAGGTCATGAATATCCGATTATAGAGACTAGTTACCAGACATCCGATATGGTGTTCGGACGGGGCAGACACTTATCCAGCCCCAGCCCTAGCACGTGACTATCCGATACTGGGCCGATATACACAATACATTAGTATACTACGCTTGATACAGATCTTAATATTCTTTAATGGATATGTCCGGAGAATTAGGTAGACTTGGTGCTTTGCTAGGAGTCGACCTTGTCTCGTAAATCGGTAGAACGTAGTACTTGGTACGTACGTGATTCGGATACTCCGACGACCGTATTTACTGCCAGATTATCCGGGGATCTCATGGGTCGCTTCCCGATAATCCACCGATGACCTCACACTCGCAATAATCTTTATAATAATTATATAATAGAGAGAAAGATGAATTAATCTGGGATATAAAGATATAGATAATCTAGGAGGAGATATTCCGGGATAAAATGTCGTCTAAAGAGAGAGAACGATTAATTGGAATTGATCGATAAATTAATATATTCGATATATTAAATGAAATTAGATTTCGACGCGGAATTAAAATTAGATTTTAATTCGGGCAAACGAGTTAATTTAGAATTAATTCGTTAGCGACGACGTAAATAATAATTTCGCCAGGCGCAATTATTTATTTAAATTCGATTGAATTAACGTCGCGACGTAAGCTCGGTATTTCGGAAATATCGAACCCGAACGCGTGAGTGCACGTGGGCCCACTTTCATTTGGAAACGTGTGGGGCCCACATGACACATGTCATTCTAATGCTTTGCTGCATGTAGATTGTGTACATTGCACTCAATGTCATTGCATGGAGTTTGAGTGTTTGACACTCTAAGCCATTGCATTGTTGTGTCATAATTTTATTATTAATTTAATAAAAATTATGGCATAAATATAAATTGATTTTTGGTAAATCATTTTAACTTAACACAAAAACTTCTTCTCTCTCATTTTCTCTCTTCTCTCACGCCCAAATGAAGAAAATCTTCACTGGTTTGGAACCAGAAATGGCGTGAACAAGGGAAGCCAAGAGTGGTTTCTCATGGTGAGAATCAAGTGCTAGCACACTTTCAAGTCTTGCGAAGGTGGTAGGGAGGTTCGACCATGAGGCGGGACTCATCCGATGGAGTTTGGAGCTTCGTTTTGAGACCCGAAACTGCCAAGACAGTGAGCATGGACTGGTTGCAGTGGCGTGAGCAAGGCAGTACGTTTTTGGCCTTGATTCGTCTTCAAATCGACATAACCGATCAATGTGAGTATTCCGCTACCTCCGTTGATGTATTCATGCATGTTTTCATGTCTTGATTTGATCTTGGGACCTTAGAAAATACCAACAATGGCATCATGAGCTAATGTTGCAAGCATGAAATTTGTAGGGTTTAAAATTTGGGTAAATGTGATTTGAGCATGATTTGAATAAATTGCTTGTTTGAGTATGCTTATAACATGTTTAAATTCATTTTGGTTGGACTAATTTGATGAAAAATGATTTGGAATTATTTTCCCAAAATTAATGCCTTGGCCGAATGGTTGTGATTTTTTGGATCTTGGATTTTTTGATTTTTGATTCATTTGATGAGTTAGATCGATTAGGTTGACGTTAATTTGAATCGAATTGGATTGGATTTCGAATTGGACAAAAACCCCAAATTCCTTACCATGGCCGAATTGGTGTAATGCCCTAATGTCTTGGTGTTTTTGATTTTGTAACATTGGATGTGTATGAAATCATTCGGGAAGTTAATACGTTGTCGATTGTGTAATTAATCGGATTGAATTCAAATCGGACAAAATAACCTTCCTTGGCCGAGAGCATTAAAGCATGTTTGTGGGGGTTTGATTTTCAATTTGTGTGTTGGACATATGATAATGAATTAAGCATGATTAATTGGACTAATTTGATGCTTCGGAAATATTGATTTAGTCGATTAATCATATAATGCACTTAGGTAATTAAATTGCGTAATTGGATTAGTGTAATTTAATTATTTAGGCTTAAATTGGATTTGGGCTTGAATTGTTGTAATTGGGCCTTTGGGCTTGATTTATCAAGTTTGGTTTAGGCCAAGTGGATTGGATCCAATTGGGCCCAAAACCTTAACCATAAAGCCCAATTGCGACTAATGAACCTTTAAAGTTCAATTGGGCCTAATGGGCCAAGATTGATTTATGGGCTTATGGGGTAAATCCCGGATTGGACTTTGGTTATCGGTTTGACCCGAGTTGACCAAAAGTCCACGCCTTAAGAAATCAATCAAAAGCCCATTGGACTTTAATTGAATTGACGTTGGACGTTAATCGGTCTTTGAGACGCGTTACGATTAGATTTGGAATTTAAATCGTAAAAGGTTTATTAAATAAAAGTGTAATATTTAATTTGGAATTGAATAGTGAATTAGTATTAAATACATGTTAAATTAGATTTAATGATGTAGTTTAATTTAATTCATGAATTCGTGCTTTACGTACTTGTTCGCAAAAACGAGTTTGACTCGAACAAAATCAAATCGTTGTTTGAACATTGGATGATCAAATTAATTTGATTAGATTGATTGATAGCATGCTTATGTGTGTGAATACGTGGTTGTGTTGAATGAATAATGTATATCGGATGGATATTAGTCGGGTGGGCAATTTTAGAAATTGTTGTAATAAATTCGATTTATTAAATTGGACCTGCGTGTCCAGCCTTATCACCTCTATTCTCTTTGTATTCTCTTCTCACCTATTCCCCTCTATGTATATGAGGTTTCTTTAGAAGTGTAGTTTAACGGGTAGAAGTAATACTAGTGCTAGCTTGAGTGAGAAAGGGAGAGATTTGATCTAGGATCAATGTGTTAAGTATCCATTCGTATATCATTATTATTTATTTTCATACTCGCTTTATTATGTATTTAGAATGCATGTTTAAGGGTGTATGATGATGAGACCTTAACAAAGATAATTAAATTGGTAGCCAATTTGCACGCGAAAAGCCCTCATCAAATATCATGCGTTTTTTCCTTCCATTGAGTGATTCTTACTCAAGATCCTAGATTGGCAGGGGTTGTTGGCCAAAGTCAAGCCCTTGTCCTTCGAAGATGTGTTTTAATCACGAGGCTTTGTTCCATATTGGTGTCTGTCCAAGTTGTGGTTTGTTGGCCAAAGTCAAGACCACTTCTTGTCCAACGACATTGATTACGAAGCTTCCATGTCAATGGGTCCGCGCTTGACTGGGATCATTAGGTTTGTTGTGCCAAAGCCAAGGCCTAGTTGATTCAGAGGAAAAAGGTTAGGGTATACATTCGATGTATAGACATATATAAGATATATGTTTGGGACTTGGATGTCCACCTACTGGATCTAGGAGTTGGATTAGATCCAATTGATCTTCGAGATCTACCTAGTTAATTATCATACAATTTGTTGGCCAAAGTCAAGATTGTGTGATATTTAACGGGATCCTAGCCCACTAGGAAACACGGTTTCCCGAGTACTCGACAGAGGGTTAGAGGCTCGACGAAAAATAGTGGGAGGCAAGTATTGAATTTGCAACATTCGTTCGAATACTCGCTAAACGCGCTCATCTATATTTTACTCGTCATATTAATCAAAAGTATTAGTTGGACTAATATTTTATGTTGTTTTTAAAAATATATATAGTTGGACTATATACAAACTCATTCAATATATAGTTGATTTTGTAATTGGATTATAGTAATCAATATAATTGAATTAAAATGATAGTTGATTTTATAATTAGATTATAGTAATCAATATTAAAATTATAGTTGATTAAATAATTGGATTATTGTAATCATTATAATAAATAGTACCTTATTAAATTGATTAAATAGTTGGACTATTGAAATCAAGAAAGAATTGAAAAGTTGAATATTTAAAATATATAATCATTGGATTAAATGCTTTAAATGATTTAATTTTCATATTGGGAATAAATAATAGGTTAATTTATTTGATAAAATAACTTATTATGACTAAGCCCATAATTAAGCAAATAGTAGAGCATAAAATCTTTGGAAGATTTATGTGATGATGACTTTAGTGCTTAATTAATATACTTACAATAAATCTATCTTTAGATTTAAAAATTAAAATTGCAATTAATTGACCATTCTAGTGGAGAAAAGTCAAAGTTTGCAATTGGGCATGTAGCACAAGGTGCACATCATTTCGATATTCTAAAACCCAAGGCTTGGCCAAAGGTTTGTGAAATATTGAAAAGGTAATTGACATATCCCAAAGTGACTACCATTTGGATATGGAAGACACGAAGGAATTAAAGATAGGGAGAGGCTCTAACTTTAAAAATATTTGTCAAAGTTATGTTTACTACTAGTATTAAAATTGGATTTTAAATACTTAGTGTGGTACATATACATATATGTATTGACGTTCAGAATCCGCTGTGGGCTGGATACTGGCTTCAAGCCGAGATTTCTCTGCGAATTGGAAACGGGACGAAAGTCACTGTTTCGACCGTAGATACCTAAGTTTAGGAACTACCCTTCGGTGTGTACTTAAATTAGGAAATGTTATAATGTAACTAGTTTGACTAGAGACATTATCTCTATATCAGTGTTTAATCCGATGCGGATAAAACCTTTATATTCTAGAACACTAAAGTGTTTCATTATATAAAGATGATACTGAGATAAATACATTAGATGTAAATAACATAATTTATATTTTGAATATAAATAAAATCTCAAACATATAAATGACAAATAAATAGCTCAAATTGATTTGATCAATAGAGACTTATTTGTGGCATTGTTGTCTAGGACACAAATAAACAAGACTCGTATATCCACACTTTTGAAGAGTGGATACTAGGACTGATTTGACTATTCAAATAAGGTCTACGAATCTAGTTTATTAGGTTAAAAACCTAAAATACTATTTACTTGGTAATAGTAAAAGGGCCACCGATCTGTTAGCCCTATTCATGGTGAAGTAAGTGGGCCCATATCTAGCTAGGCTAGATGTGAACATGAATATTTCGTGACCTTGACGGATGTAGCATCACGTTATGGTTATGTGTTTCTTTTGAAGAACACAAATCGGAAACATCAGAGTTTCGACACGAAATAGAAAAACAGATCGGCTATAGTATTATTCCGCCACGGTAAGGCCATAATGGAAAATACTTAAGCAGTAAGTTTCAAACATACATGAAAGAGTATAGTATTCTTTCAGATGAGGACTCCTCCCGAGACACGTCAGTTTGACGGTGTGTCCAAACTAAAAACCGAATTTTGTTGGACATGATAAGGTTTATCACGAGTCGCTCTGAGCTACCATTTCCTTCAAAAGATATGTATTAACAGTGCAAAACTTATTTAGAATAAGGTTCCATATAAATCTGTTTGACAGATATCATATAGGATATGAACAGGAAGAAACGAGGTTTCTCATTCCTGATAATTTGGGTATGCCAGGCATAAAGTTTGGATGATACCAAACTAAGAACCCAAATTGGATTAGTGCCAATATAGGTTATCCTAAGGGAAACCATAAGTATAGTACTTATAAATCCCACATGAGAACAATGTGATTGTTGCTCACCATGCGGTTTTCCTGAGAGGAATACCGATATGCAGTGGTCAGTGGGAGGATAGTGATACTCAATGAAAATCGGAGTAATACTATTCTAGCACGAAGTCCTTAATGGAACACAAACAATTCATCTATGATGAATCTGTACCATTAATCTTCAAATACACAAGAAATCGGGTAGATCGGATAGAGTCAGAAAACAACCTAGGGTATGGGTTTCTGATCTAAAGATGTCAATCTTATGGAGGTGTACCATCCGACTACGTTATGAGGAAGTGATACGAGGTATCGACTCCCTGTTATGGCAAAGTGCCATGAGTCCGAAATGGATTCCATGTATAACGACTATTATGGATACTAGTTGTTGTACCACAAGGCGTTGTGCCTATGGTACATTACACGTCTTCAAGGAAGACATACATGGATGACAACATACCAACTTACAAAGCTAGGCTTTTGACGGAAAGGTATCGTTATCAACATTGTGTTAATAACGGTTCAACCTTTTACCTGTTGCCATGGTAAGTCCATTTTGAAGATGCTTATTGATAACTGTATATTTCATTTATGAAATATGTCAGTTACAAATCAAAATCGCTTTCCTGAAAAGGAAACCTTTTGGAGGATGTTTACAACATCCTGACGATTTTGTATAACCGACAAACAAGGTTTGCGGGTTATTCGATCCATGTTTGGATCAAAGCAAGCATAAGGTTCTTGGAACTGACGTTTTGAAATAATCATAATGGTTTATGATTTAACTCAAAACGAAATAATTCTTGTGTATATAAGGAGGTTAGTGGGAGAGCGCACTGACAGTGAAATTCCCATAAAGCAATTGGTGAAAGCTTGGCTTTCATAGATATTCTTTCAATAGAAATTCTCCGTAGAATTCTGGGGAGTAACAACCTTTATTCAGGGAATAAAGATCTACTGGGATAGATTTGGAGTTGTTAACACTCTCTGGGAAATTGTACATTTAAAATGTACTTGTATGGGGTGTCTCATACGCTTCGAGCATATGGAGTCACAATCGGGTCAATCCAAGTGATAGTCACTGGATTGAAGTTAAGAACATCTGTTAGTATCTCTGAGAACTAAAGATGCTATCTTTTACTATGGAGAAGGAGAACTTGAAGTGACTGGGATCACTACTGCAAGTTTCCAAAACGATTAAATACTACGGTACTATAAAGTTTGAATAACGGGACAGTGAGCTGGAAATATTCCGAGCAAGATAACTGTTGCCGAATAAACAACAAATGTGGATTATTGCTGCAGCTGAGGCAGCAATAGAAGCCATTTGGATCGATAATAAATCTAATTAGATTAGATATAATTCTGTTAGCAGCTGAGCTAGGCGTCAGCACAGGCTAAAGAATTAAAGGTCTCATCGACGATCCAGATATATACTTATATCATCTGATTCGTTCGGATCATACATCGTGGCGATGTGATGATCGTGTAAATCGCGTCAGACGATAATTAAGCAAATCCGCTGACGAAAACCTTTCCTCAGCAATTTGAGCGAATGTACATAGTTCGGGTGTTAGACACTCGAGTGACTGGCTATGTGCCAAGTGGGAGATTGTTGGACAAAATGACCCATAGCGTCACTATTTGCACAGATCATTGTGTTGTTGTAGCAAATTAACTATGTAACAAGGAAATTGCACTCTCGTCATTTGTGATTAGATCACCATAGATATATAAATGAAGAGAGGTCCCTATGATTAGTTCCTGGATTGAGATGATATGAGACAGTATCAGTCCACGAAGGATTAATCATTAAATATCCCTAGCCGTAGTATTATCGAGACTGGACATCGATAATGCGGAATAGGCTAGTATTGCACTTGTGCGCGTTGTGAGGGCACAACGGCATAGTTCTCATATATATAGTATTGGATACTTGTGCAAGTGCGATAGGAGGTCGTGTTTCACCGATGGTACGGGAAACAGCTTCGCTCTGGATAGACCCCTCGGAATCCCATTGGTATTATGAATATGTGTCTATGGGAGGCCGAAATCAAGGTAGGTGTGTATAGTCTTAACCTGAGACTTACATCGCTAATGCTTACGACAATCGATATACTTTAGTTGAGGTCGTCTAGGACTGTAACCGGTTCTGTGTACGCCAATGCCGGTTATATTGAGAATCGTAGTGTATTGGATGTGATGTCAAGACGGAAGTATCACTCCAGTCATAGTGGAGATGATGTCACGCAGGATACGGTATTAGTGCTCTTAAGTGATGCGCATCCAATCGTGATATTATGACCAGGTCATGAATATCCGATTATAGAGACTAGTTACCAGACATCCGATATGTGTTTCGGACGGGGCAGACACTTATCCAGCCCCAGCCCTAGCACGTGACTATCCGATACTGGCCGATATGCACAATACATTAGTATACTACGCTTGATACAGATCTTAATATTCTTTAATGGATATGTCCGGAGAATTAGGTAGACTTGGTGCTTTGCTAGGAGTCGACCTTGTCTCGTAAATCGGTAGAACGTAGTACTTGGTACGTACGTGATTCGGATACTCCGACGACCGTATTTACTGCCAGATTATCCGGGGATCTCATGGGTCGCTTCCCGATAATCCACCGATGACGCACAACTCGCACTCTTGAATAATCTGGGATTATAATAGAAGAGAGAGAAAATTAATCTAGGATTAATAACGGAGATATTTTATCCGGGATAAAATGTCGTCTAAAGAGAGAAACGATTAATTTGGAATTGATCGATAAATTAATATATTCGATATATTAAATGAAATTAGATTTCGACGCGGAATTAAAATTAGATTTTAATTCGGGCAAACGAGTTAATTTAGAATTAATTCGTTAGCGACGTAAATAATAATTTCGCCAGGCGCAATTATTTATTTAAATTCGATTGAATTAACGTCGCGACGTAAGCTCGGTATTTCGGAAATATCGAACCCGAACGCGTGAGTGCACGTGGGCCCACTTTCATTTGGAAACGTGTGGGGCCCCATGACACATGTCATTCTAATGCTTTGCATGTAGATTGTGTACATTGCACTCAATGTCATTGCATGGAGTTTGAGTGTTTGACACTCTAAGCCATTGCATGTTTTGTGTCATAATTTTATTATTAATTTAATAAAATATGGCATAAATATAAATTGATTTTTGGTAAATCATTTTAACTTAACACAAAAACTTCTTCTCTCTCATTTTCTCTCTTCTTTCACGCCCAATGAAGGAAAATCTTCACTGGTTTGGAACCAGAAATGGCGTGAACAAAGGGAAGCCAAGAGTGGTTTCTCATGGTGAAAATCAAGTGCTAGCACACTTTCAGTCTTGCGAAGGTGGTAGGGAGGTTCGACCATGAGGCGGGACTCATCCGATGGAGTTTGGAGCATCGTTTGAGACCCGAAACTGCCAAGACAGTGAGCATGGACTGGTTGCAGTGGCGTGAGCAAGGCAGTACGTTTTTGCCTTGATTCGTCTTCAAATCGACATAACCGATCAATGTGAGTATTCCGCTACCTCGTTGATGTATTCATGCATGTTTTCATGTCTTGATTTGATCTTGGGACCGTGAAAATACCAACAGTTTTTCCTGACAACCAAGCGATAAGAGCCTAAGAGGCTTAGGTATAAGTGACCTCACTCCACCTTGGGGAATCTACAACGGGAAATCCTTTGCAGTCAGTCACACACCATAGCTCTTGGCACTACCTTAGTGTATAAAAAAGATGCGCTAACTTGGTTGCTTGAACCCTTGATTGGGAGACCTAGTGTGGGCATCCTTCACCGATGAGAGCATTTGTCTACACTCTGCGAACCCACCCATTGACCGGGATTGTGGGTTAAAGTAACAATTATTTCCTTGAGTATGAGCTTGTGGACCATCCTCATTTGGATGCAGTTGGACCATTGTCAGAATGCGGCTTGCTGGGCCATTTAAACTGGGGCGAGTTCGTACCTTATGACCATTGGGCCCAAAGCTTCTGAAATGTTGATGTGCCCTTCTGTAAAATTATTGTTTGTGTTTGCATTATCTTTCTTTTATGCTTGTGTTTAGGAACATCGCCGTTTGGATCCATTTGGACCATTTGTCATGGGATATGGGCTTGTTGGGCCATTTAAACTGGGACAAGAACATATTTTTATGACGATTGGGCCAAAGGCTTCTAAGTGTTGATGGGCCATTTTTGCTTGTGTTCGGAACATTACCATTTGGATTTCGTTGGGCTTTTGCCATGAGATGTGAACTTGTTGGGCCATTTAAACTGGGACGAGTTCACTCTATGACAGTTAGCCCAAAAGTTTCTATAAATGATAACGGGCCGATTTGTTTGAGAATTTTAGTTGATGTAGTATGTTATATATTTACATGCATCTCATGCACCTCATACATACATATATCATGTTAACACCCTCTATGTCTCAAAAGACATCATAGATACCGTTTGGGTTAGAGAATGGACAAGCTCATTAAAAGAACATTAACAGTCTGAGTGAATTCGGTAATGAGGTATCCCGTATGGATCAGTTAGAGAACGGTCTCGCCAAGGTCACTGAACATTTGCAAGCTTTGACTACTGCTGTGGCTGGTATAGCTGGGTCTCGTGCTGGGGTAGTTCCGGGGATGTGAGGCAAGAGGAACCTCGAATAGATTGGGGGATGATATCCCCACTTTTGATGATGATATGGCAGAGTATGCAGCATGCAGAGTATCTGGGTCTCAGGCAGAGTTACAGAAACTTCGGATCAGGTTGAGTCAGTAGTTACACCGATGAGGGGTAAGAATGAGGATTTGATGGATTATGACACACTGAATTTCGAGGAACAGTTGCCGGCACAGTTCAAGATGCCTGATATGGCTAAGTTTAACGGGAATGGGGATCCAATGGTGCATCTCCGACAGTTTGTATCAGTCATGAGTTCAGTTGGCCTGTCTCAGCGCCAAGTGCAGAAGATGTTTGGAATGTCGCTCGAGGGAGCTTCGTGGTATGGTACCACAGTTTGGAGAAGAAAGTGAAGGAAGATTGGAGGGGGTTGGCTGATGCCTTCCTGAAGCAGTATGTCACTGACCTAGAGATCGACCGGTCACTCTGTGATCTGGAGAATGTCAAGCAAAAATCGGAGGAGAGTTTTAAGGAGTATGTGGACCGATGGAGAGGTCAGTTTTGAAAATGCAGACTAGGCCTTCGGAGAATGACCAGATTAAAATGATTATCAAGGGCACCAAGCCCTCCATTTATAGCAA
Organism: Zanthoxylum bungeanum; assembly: GCA_019454045.1. Classification (NCBI taxonomy): domain Eukaryota; kingdom Viridiplantae; phylum Streptophyta; class Magnoliopsida; order Sapindales; family Rutaceae; genus Zanthoxylum; species Zanthoxylum bungeanum. Next base: position 25,420 of record SKCR01038721.1, on the reverse strand, counting down.
GTTGAGGAGGATGACCTCCATGATTACTGACTTTCGGCAGTTGAGGGAAACTGTCATGGATATTCAGGAAGAAGAGGCCGAGAATAGAAAATTCTATGGTCTGAACAGGAGGCCCATTGGGGGAACATCGAGAACAAAGCCCATTTCTACTGAGATTGCCGCTATCCGGAACCGGAGATTTTCCAACTTGGGAAGACCCCTGTCAAAAGTGCTAGAGAAACTGAAGAGGCAAGGGCTCTTAAAACCCTTGGAAGCCAAACCATTACCCAATACCCTACCATCACATTATAACCTAAGCCTTTACTGTCATTTCACCAACAAAAGGGCCATGACAATGACAATTGCGCCCGACTCCGCCATGAAATCCAAGACCTGATAGACTCCAAGAAAATACCTGACCCGGAAACAGAACAGCCTGACACACACAGAAACCCCTTACCCAATTACCGTGTCGTACCACCACCAGCCTATATGATCAATTCTGGCCTCCCATAAGACCTTGTCCTAAAATCCTTTCACCATCAAGCCTTTTGCCTGAGAATGTGGGATAGTACTAGTGAAGATGAGATTGAGCAGGGGAAAAATTTTTGGCTTGATTTCTCTAGCAGTGACGAGGAATAAGTAAGGGGAATGACGCGTAGTGGTCGTTTTTACAATGATATGGCAGATAAGGGTAAAGAAGTTTTGACAGATGGTAGAGAAGTGGTTGAGACTGCAGAAAATACTGAGGGGGATATAGTGCTGAGGCAATTGAGGAAGACTAGAGCACAAGTGAGTATCTGGGAACTGTTATGTGCATCTCGGGAGCATAGGCAAGCCATGATTGAGGCCTTGAGCAAGATTGTGGTACCGGAAGACGCCAACCCTGTAATATTTATTGGGTCGGTTCAGAAAGAAGCTTTGCAGATATCTTTTTCTGAGGATGAACTCCCAGCAGAGGGGAGAAATCATAGCAGGCCTCGATTTATCAGGGCCAAGGTGAGGGGCAAGAGAACTTCATGTGTGATGGTGGATGACGGTTCGTCCATCAATGTATGCCCGCTGAAAATTCTGGCAAGATTGGGTATGAAAGCAACAGACTTGGACCCCTCCAGTATGACTATTAAGGCTTATGATGACAGAAAAATGGGAGTTGAGGGTGCCTTTGTGGCTATGGTCAAGGTAGGCCGATTGAAGATGAAGTTGAGTTTACAATGTTGGACATCCCAACCATTTTTTCCTTGTTATTGGGAAGGCCTTGGTTTCACAAACTTGGGGGCGTGCCTTCCACTTTACATCAGATGATCAAGTTCCCGTATGAGGGAGAAGTTGTTACTATCCGGGCTGAGGTAGATAATGCAGTGGCCGCCTTGGAGATACAACCTTTCACGAGGTTTCAGGTGTCAGCTACTTTTGAGGAATGGGTGGATCCTAGGGTGGCTAGGATCATGAAAAAATGAAGTTTGACCGGGTGAAGGTTCAAGATTGCCGGATTTCAGAGGACAGACTACTCGGAAAGGTTTGGGGTACAAATCTGATGAAGAAAAACCGAAGGTCAAGAAAAAGGGCCTGAAACTGATGGAGTGTTTTGTGAAAGCTTCAGGATATCAATGGGAGCCTGAACCTATGGAAGTTAATGGAATTGTGGTACCTGGGTTTGAGATCTTCCAGGATATGTTGGGTAAGAAGCTGATAGTTGAAGAAATTGTGAAGAAAGAAGAAGAGAATTGGGAGGAAGAACTAATGAAGTTGGAGAGCCTGACTCTGGGAGAGGACGAAAAGTCTGAGGAAGACCTGATTGCAGAGGAAGAAGTGTCTATAGATGATGAAGACATTTACCTTCCTGATTTGTTTGAATGTACTTCCGTATTATCCAATAATAAAGACATTCTTTTGCTTACTTGCCTGAGTCATTTCCATTTACTCTGCACGAATCAAGCATATTTGATATCAGTTCGGCCAGAACGACTATTTAACTTGGGTACGCTTGAGAACCCCAAAGAAATTCTGATTGCAAGTGAAGTTACCTCTGAAGAGAGGGAGAAACTAGAAGAAGTGTTGGTCAGATATGCCAAAGTGTTTGCTTGGTCCTATGAGGACATGTCTGGGGTAGACAGAAACATTGCCCAACACACAATACCAACTTATCCGAATATGAGGACGGTAAAACAGAAACTCCGACGGATGAGACCAGAATGGCTGAGAAAGTCAGAGAGGAAGTTAAGAAACAGATAGATGTGGGGTTCCTAGAAGTAGTAAAGTATCTTGAGTGGTTGGCTAATATAGTACCGGTGCCAAAGAAAGATGGGAAGGTCAGAATGTGTGTAGACTACAGAGATCTCAACAAGGCTTGTCCGAAAGATGATTTTCCTCTGCCGCATATAGATGTTCTGGTTGATAGTGCGGCTTTATCTGCTATGTATTCATTGCAGATGGGTTTTCAGGTTACAATCAGGTTCTCATGGCCGAGGAAGACAAACACAAGACTACATTTTTTACTGAGTGGGGTACTTATTGTTACAAGGTTATGCCGTTTGGGCTAAGAATGTGGGGGCTACCTATCAGCGGATGGCCACTACACTTTTCCACGACTTGATGCACAAAGAGATTGAGGTGTATGTGGATGACATGATGGTGAAATCAGAGACAAGAGTTGGGCATATTGAAGCACTGGAAAGGTTCCTTCAGAGAGTTGACATATACAACCTACGGCTTAATCCCAAGAAATGTGTGTTTGGGGTGACATCAGGGAAATTGCTTGGTCATACAGTGGGAATGGGCGGAATAGAGGTAGACTCCGAAAATATCAAGGCAATCACATAAATGCCTGCACCGAAGACAGAAAAAGAAGTCAGAGCATTCTTGGGGAAGATTCAGTACATCAGTCGGTTCATCGCTAAGTTGACATCAGTATGTGAGCCTATCTTCAAACTGTAGAGAAAAGATCAGCCAGTGAGATGGAATGAACAGTGTCAGACAGCCTTCGACAAAATCAGAGAATACTTGGTAAAGCCTCATGTATTGAAGCCTCCGAGACCGGGCAGACCTTTGATATTGTATTTGGCTATAGAATCAGAAACACTGGGGGTAATGATGGTACAGGCAGATGAGACAGGGGTAGAACATGCAGTCTATTAGCTGAGTAAGAAGATGCTCCTGTATGAGGCTCGATATTAGGAAGTTGAGAAGATCTGTCTTGCAGTGGTATGGGCTTCCAGAAAATTGCGGCATTATTTCCAGTCATACAAGATCCAGATAGTGGCCAAGGAAAATCCTCTGAAATATCTTCATTCGGTGCCTTCACTAGTGGGAAAATTGGGCAGATGGTTGGTATTGCTGACAGAGTTTGACATTGAGTATCTCACCTCCAAAGTGATCAAAGGGCGAGCAGTAGCAGAGTTTCTGGCACTACAACCTGTTGAGGGGGATCAGTACAAGTTCGAATTTCCAGATAAAGAGATCCAAGCAATAACAGTTCAGAGATGGAAGATGTATTTTGACGGAGCAGTGAATTACAAGGGAGCCGGAATTGGGATCGTGATAGTGACCCCCGAGGGAGAGACTTTGCCTTTAGCCAAGAGGTTGACATTCAGAGTGACTAATAACATGGCCGAGTATGAAGCATGTGCTTTCGGTTTGACAGCATTGATAGCCTTGAAGGCCGGGAGTGTGGAAGTCTACGGAGATTCTATGTTGGTAGTCCAGCAGATGCGAGGAGAATGGGAATTGAAAGAATAACGGTTGAAACCTTACCTTTTTCACCTCAGAAAGGTGGCACAAGTTATCCCCGAGTGTAAGTTTCAGCACTTACCGAGAGAAGAAAATCAAATGGCAGATGCATTGGCTACACTTGCAGTAACTTGGGAAAATCCAAAAAAGTTAGTGAAGAGACCGTTGATACTGACAACAGCAAGCAGACGTGTTTATGAAATAGAAAGAATTCTGGAAGTTGAGGTCGACGACGGTAAACCTTGGTATTATGACATTCAGAGATATCTGGAACATGGTGAACTCCCAGAAGGGGCAGGCAGAAAAGACAAATAGCCATTCAGAAGTTAGCTTCCCAGTATGTGATTTTGAAAGGGGAACTGTACAAGAGGCAAGCAAACGGTATTCAGTTGAAGTGTTTGAGAAAAGAAGAAGCTCAGCATGTAATGGAAGAAATACACGCCAGGGTATGTGGTCCGCACATGAACGGGTTGAATCTGTCTCACAAGATAGTGAGACAAGGTTTTTATTGGTCAACCATAGAAACAGACTGCGCGAAGATGGTAAAGCACTGTCATGACTGTAAAGAACACGGTAATTTGAATCACTTACCACACACAGAGTTGCACGGGTTTTCAGAGCCGTGGCCTTTCTCAGCATGGGGAATTGATATGATTGGAGAAATTCACCGAATGCATCGAATGGGCATCGCTTCATAGTAGTGGCCGTAGATTACTTCTCGAAGTGGGTGGAAGTCGAATCATTCTGCAATGTTACAACAAAACAGATGGTAAAGTTTATAGCTCGGAACCTCATTTGTCGGTATGGTATGCCGCATCATGTAGTGACGGACAACGGAGTTCAGTTTCAAGGAGAGACGAAGGCAATGTTACAGAGGTATGGGATAGGCCACCACAAGTCATCACTGTACAGGCCGCAGGAAAATGGGGCAGTTGAGGCAGCCAACAAGACTATAAAGACAATTTTAGCCAAGATGACAGAAAACTACAGAGATTGGGCCGAGAAACTACCATATGCTTTGTGGGGGTACAAAACATCAGTAAGAACAGCAACAGGGGCCACACCTTACTCTTTGGTCTATGGAATGGAAGCAGTGTTACCAGTGGAAGTGGAAATACAGTCTATGAGGGTTTTGGCAGAGGCAGAATTACCGGAACCAGAATGGGCCGCACAGAGGTTTGATCAGTTAGCATTGCTGGATGAGAGGAGAACGAAGTCTTTGTATCACATGCAGTTGTATCAAAAAAGACTAGCCCGGGCATTCAACAAGAAAATGCATCCCACCAAGATCAGAAAGGGTGATTTGGTACTTAAGCAGTCGAGGCCGTCGACGACAGATCCGAGAGGAAAATTCAGACCTAACTAGGAAGGACCTTACATAGTGCAGAAGGTAATGGGAAATGGGGCAGTGAGGTTATCAGACTTGGAAGGAAACGAGTTCACCGAGCCGATCAACGTGGACAGATTGAAGTAGTACTTTGCCTGAGAGAGAAATGACCGAGCAGTCACCAAGGGAATTGGCAGAAGACCTAACCCAACTGAGTAGGAAAATCATTCATGCATACACGTAACATTGCATTCTTTCCGTGTTTGTTTTTATTTTGTGTTCGCAGGTTCGAAGAAAAGAGAAAGCGGCAGAAATGAGCCAAATAGCGTCAACGCAGTTTCAGTTTTGGGAATGAGTCCCAAGGGGCGAGGCCCACATCAATATCAGTCTGGGGGCGAGGCCCACATCAGCATCAGTTTGGGGCGAGGCCCACGTCAGTATCAGTCTGGGGCGAGGCCCACATTAGTATCAGCTTATGGGCGAGGCCCACTTTTGTCAGCGGTGTTGGGTCGAGGTGCCCAGGGTCGAGGTGCCCCCATTGTCGGTTGTAGTTCCGGGATACGTCCCAGGGTCGAGGTGCCCACTACATCATCAGTTTGAGGGCGAGGTCCCTATTGTCAGCGGTATTGGGTTGAGGTGCCCAGGGTCGAGGTGCCCCCGTTGTTAGTTGCAGTTAGTGGGATACGTCCCAGGATCGAGGTCCACTGCAGCACCAACTCAGCTCGAGGCAGCAGACGAGCCAGGTAAGTGAAAATGCATTGCATAACTTTGATAGGATTGTTCAAAGTCACACACTGCACAAGTCCCATCAAAGTGGGGGCGACTGTAGGCATTGCATTTTGCATCTGAAACCCGATGATGAGCCTCAGTTGGAGGCACTACCTTTTAAGTCACGGAAGCCGCGGGAAACGGACGTCGGAAGGGAGGAGTCAAGAATTGACTCATATTCGAATTAAGTTCGTTGGTTTAGCTTCGGGTTACTTTTTGGTTGTCCGTTTTAAAAATTATTCCAGCCCAAAACACTCACAAATCACCTAACCTCGGCCCAAAATCCCCGCAAGCCCTTTGGCCTTGACCCAAAACCCCGCAGGCCCACACGCCTCAACCAAGGCCCACACGCCCACTCACCATAATACACACCCAAATTAAATCAAATATTAAGTTAAATATTAATTGGATAATGTAATTAAATAAATAATAATTAAATCATTTACCAAATTAAATAAAACACAAAATATAATCATGCCTAATTTAAACAAATCAAATATGTTATATACTTAAATTAAAAAGATGATATACCTAATTAAAATCAATCATAACAAATAAAAAATATTGACTTCCTAATCTAACAAATTAAATGCCTAATCCTAACCAATCAAATATATTGTATTCCTAATCTAAACCAAATTTGTCCCCCCTCAATCTTTGACTTTCCTTGCTCCACACTAAATCAAATCCTTTCCTTGTGAGACAAGGTGAAGCCCTAGCCCTTCTCTATATAAACCACACTTTTTCAAGGCATCATGTCCTCCTAGTTCACGCCCATCACAAGAAATAAAGAAGCAAAGAATTTCCAACCCCCTCTCCAAGCTCTCCATTCACGCCAATTACAAGAATAAGTAACAAAAAATATTCTTTTCATCTCCTCCACTCCATAGCCGAACACATCACTCTCCTCAACCCATCCATAGCCGAAAATAACAAGCCTTTATATCCTCATAAAGCCACCGAAACCAGCCCTATACAGCAGCCCTCCACCACCAAAAATTACAACCAAAAACCGAACTGCAGTGAACACAAAAACTGCACTGTTTTACACACCCAAACAGTAGCAAAATCCTCCTAAAACAGTCCCTAAAATCCTTGAAACAGTAACATAAAAACTGCACTTATAATCATTGAAATAAACACACAAAACTGCACTAAAAAACCCACAAAAAACACTCAAAACAGTCCGTGGAAACGTCAAAACAGTAGCTTGAGCAGCGAAACAGTGAGGTAAAACGCAAACCAGTGAACCAGAAAAGTTGCGGTGTATAGCCCTTCCGACGGCCGTGAAACGCGAGTTCGAAAGTCGACATAAAAGGTTAGACCTGAGGGTATTTTCCACATTCGTTTTCTGTTTTATTTGTATTATTTATTGAGTATTTCTTGCATGATTGTTATGTTGAAATGCATGTTGTGGCCCTTGAGTAGATAAATATGCATGGATTATGAGATATTGTATGTTGTGGCTTTGGAATAAAACGAAAGATATGTCAACTCTCGCGGTATATCAGATGGAAACCCGGACATAAATTTCACAGCCGATTCCGAATGGACGGTAGTATGATCTGTACTCGGGATACAACTCCAGTACCGCTTGAGTAAATGACACTTTCTTTTGTCTTATATTGCTTTGATTTTTTATTTTTCGTCATTTGAATTCTGCATGTTACTTTTGTATGCATGATTCAATCGAGCGCATGGGCTTAGTAAGTGCGATGAAAGGTCCCCTATTTGGAGGGGTTAAAATCCTTTACAACGATGCTTTGCTGCGCCGGTTGATGTGTGTTCGGTTGAATGTAAGATACGTTCAATCGGGCATACTAAGTTTGATATTATTGTTTTTTAATTCTTTGTATGCATGATTCAATCTAGCGCATGGGCTTAGTAAGTGCGATGAAAGGTCCCCTATTTGGAGGGGTTAAAATCCTTTACCACGATGCTTTGCCGCGTCGGTTGATGTGTGTTCGGTTGAATGCAAGATACGTTCAATCGGGCATACTAAGTTTGATATTATAGTTTTTAATTCTTTGTATGCATGATTCAATCGAGCGCATGGGCTTAGTAAGTGCGATGAAAGGTCCCTTATTTGGAGGGGTTAAAACCCTTTACCACAATGCTTTGCCGCGCCGGTTGATGTATGTTCGGTTGAATGCAAGATATGTTCAATTGGACATACTAAATTTCATATGGTTATCTTTATCCTTGTACTCATTGTAACGAAAGGCGCATGGGCTTATTGTGTTGGATTAAAAGGTTCTCCGTTTGGGAAGAAAAACCTAAAAGGCTACCTTTACCACGATATTTTCCGTGTCTTTCATTTATTGATTGCATCGTTTATCCCTGTCTTGGCTCGACCTATTGTCATTGGTGTACCCATATTCCCAGCCCATCACACCTTGAAGCCCTTTAACGCACCACACAAAAAACCATAAGCAGCTCTTTTGCACTAACACGTAACCCTCACCCTGCACGTTCACAATCACAGCCTTACATACTGCCTCAACGTAGCGCATTAACAGCCCCCTTAGCCACTTAGCCCTTACGCTAACGTCACACCCCCCCAAACAAGTTCACAGCCCTGCCTCAACTCAAGCCTAACGCGCAATTACCTCTTAAAAACTGCCACAATCCAACACTCCTCACTGCCCAGTTCTACGCCTCTCACTGCCCAGTTTAGTCACCTATCCACCGCCTGAAACCGCACCCTAAAACGCCACTTATTAGTCTCAGCCCACGCGTAAGGCCAGCTACACCATTCATGCATGTATCATGAAATCCCATATAGTTATTCTTATCTTTGTACGCATCATAATGAAAAGCATGTTTATTCCATTGGTTGCATCATTTACCTTAGTCTTGGCTTAACGTATTACAATTCATATACCTATGTCATGATAACATTTGAGTATTATTTCTTGTGGTATATCGGATGGAAACCCATATATAAATTCCGTAGCCGATTCCGAATGGACGGTAGTGCGGTCTGTACTTAGGATACGATTCCACGTACCACTTGGAAAAGTGCTCACATGTGTGCTTGTGTGGTTAGTATGTGTGCTTGTGTTTTCATTAATATAATATGCCAATGAAGTTGTATGTTCGTTGCTACTTTGATGTACTTTCAAGCATGCAATCTTAGAATGGTCCCTTATATATGTAAGTTTTATTTTGAACATGTGAATTTAGAAGCATGATACTCTTGGAAATAAGTATTACTTAAGCTTGATTAAATTATTACATAAATCCTTTCATTACAAGTGACATAAGTAAGGGACCATTCTGAACCCAACGGTTTGAGGTCTTCCCTTGCGAGGGGTGAGTGCGGCCTTAAATCTCATTTTCCCGGTTCACACCGGGTGGCGACTCCATTATTCTCTGGTTTAGTCCCCCGTGGCTACTCCGTACTCCCGACTAGGCCGCAAGCCTAGGACAGCATGCGTCTTCCAGTTTCTGTGTCCCACAATAACCCCAAGAGTATTGAAACTAATTCAGTAACATTCAATATCAAATGAATCAAATCATATAAGATCTGATTTCTTCCATTAACCAATTCCATCAATATGGAATCGTGGAAGAATTATATTGAGTAAGAATCATATTCTTTGAATAACCTTAGAACAAATTGCCATAAATTCATATGTTTGATCGTATCAAACATCTTTGAACAATTCAAAGACACATAATGAATTTTAAAGATACAGTTTTCAATACTTCAGATCGAATATCTTTGAACAAGTCAAAATATTCTATCTGTGTTTCATTAGAAACACGTAACTAAGTCACGACAGTTCATTGACTAAGTTACGAAGTAAAGAAAACTACCTTAAGAAATTTACAATTCATTAAATTACATACATCCAATGTATCAGTTTAATAAATTTTGTGGTCCAATGACAGTCATTGGTTAAATGAGATTTAGTCACTTTCCCGAATACAATATTCGTTAAATGGATAAGAATATGTGGTGTGATCTCATATCATACCATCATTTACTATATGGAATAAGCATCCAATACTTAAGTGATAAAATCTCATAATATAATGTTCTAAGTTATTTACTTAACCGAATAATTTTCTTAATGTTTATCTATTCGTAAATGACACTATATGTAATAACTGTTTGCATAGAAAAAGAAACTATCAAATAGTCGCAAGTTCTGATATGAAATATCAAAACAATCATTCAACAATATTTTAAATAACTAGACGGGAGATCTGATATCCAATATCTACAGTTATCGTATTATGAAAATCAATATTTTCTATACACAACTATACGCATATTCTTTCTTTAGCTTTATTATTTACTTTCAAATTATTTACAACCTTTGCAAATAATCGAAAAATAAATAGTTTCTGACACTTGACCTCCGAATGTCACTAAAGCCATAGAACGTCATTATTAGATAAACAAATACCTAATGAGATTTTCTTAATGCAGTGAAGAATCTCGAGACGTGAACCAATTCATGTCAATCTTTACTGCATAAGAAATTATTCTGTCTAGAAGGATTATATCAATATCTATTCTAATCTATAACCTATTCTAGAAATCTGCAACCATAATTGAAGTCAGAAAACATATATATAATATGCATGCAGTGAATAAAAGTTTAATTCTATCAAACAAATAGAATAAGGAACAACATAAGCGACAATTTACATAATATTACACACCACATAAGTTAAGGATTTTTAACTTAGCAGTGCCTCCCACTACTTTACGTAATACCGTAATCCCCAACGGAAACGAGAATTCAATAATTAAATTGAATTCTATAATGGGAAGTGGACCCCATGAATATATTTCGACTCACAGATTTGGCACGTTCTCGCCTACGTATATTCATTAGGTAGACAACTCATTGTCAATCACACTCACTGTGACTCTTAGGTTCGGTCCTGATCGTTTCTCGTTATGACAGCTTTGGCACGTTCACAAGGAGGTGTATCAAGGTTAAACTTGTCAATGACAAACTCAAGCTACCGATGTAGTCCTGACAGCTTTGGCACGTTCAGGATTTCCATTTTCACTTGAATTTGTCTCTTATCATATAAGTTCTACCGGCGCAAATGAACTACCTTCAACTATAACTGCACAACTTTGGCACGTTACAGCCATAGCATCATGAAAACATTTACATCCGTATTAACAAGGCGGACGAAGAAACAAGTATTCCTAATACTCGTCAATTTCTTAAAACCTTAATTAAATCAGGGATTTTCCAACAAAAGATGCTTTTACTTTATTTAATGAAATTAAATAAACACATGCATGTGTAAATTAATGATTAAACTAAACATTGAATTTTAAAGGGCTATTCATAATGGGCGTCCAGGATCAGACTCTCTCTGATACCATTTTTGTTGGGGTCAAATCAGAGAGGCGCATCGGAAGGAGCGCGGTTCGGGCGAAATCGTAGTTTAAAATTTTTTAAACTTACGAATAAATTATTTAATATCCAATATTAATAATTCATTCATATTTCACCTAAACATATTTATTCGATATCATATAACGACGTAAATAATATAGAAACATCGCGAAACTTTTGCGAAAATATTTTTCCGCAAAATAACATAAAACGCGTTTTCGACCGAACCGGCCGACCAATGTTCATGGGGACTGCCCAGGTCAGCCCCCAAAACATTTGGACAGTTCGTGGGCTGCCCTAACAGTGCCCAGTTCACTGTTTGGGCTGCCGTTACCTGGTAACTCTGTTTTTCACCGTTTTCGCGTATTTTCACTCCGAAATAATTTCCGATAAATATTTTTCTTGAGAAATTAAAATAAACTAATTTATTCTAATTAATCAATAAATAAAAACTGAATTTTTATCAGAAAAATCAGATTTATCATTAATTGCAATAAGACCCCAAAGTTTTACAATTTAATCATTTTAGTTTTAAATATGTCAATTACATATTTAATTGATTCCAAATCAATCCCAAAATAATTTTTTCAATTTTGCAACAAAATCAGAAACTTTTTCAGAATTACAAAACAGCCCCTGAACTTTTCATTAATTGCAATTTGGCCCAATTTGTTCAAAACACATCAAGATCAAATCCAATCAATCCCAAATTTTACACACATAAAATATACATAAAATTATATCATATATATGAAAAGCCCCAAAATTCGAATGGGTTAAGAACCCTAATTTCATAAATTACTCAAATTGGATAATTTACATTAAATTGATAAAATTCAATACTTTAATCTTTCAATTACCACACCAATCAAGTCTCACCATCATGAAATTAATCAAGAATAATTCTAGGTTAATTATGAATGGCTAATCAACTCTAGAATGGCAACTTTAATTTCTTATTAATTTATTTAAGCTTAATTACACTAATAAGCTCATAAATTAATCATACATGCATAACATCATCAAACAAGCTTCCAAAAACTTTAATTACAAACTTAAAGAGTAGAGAAACAAACTTAACAACACAATTTGAATTTAAGAATAATAGAAACATTTTCTATGTAGAAGAAAGTGTAAAAAACTTACAAAAATTCCAAAATTTTGGCTTTGTTCTTGCTTTTTTTCTTCAATTTTCTCTCAACTCTCTTTGTAATAATTTTGTTGAAGTTGTCTTAGTATGAAAAAAGAATCAAAGCAATTTTGATATACTAAAATCACTATGGCCGAAATTCAAGGAAAAAAGAAAATAACAATTATTTAATTTTGTTTGATTTCTATTAGTCCACCTTTTGGAAAATTAAAGTTAACACTTTAACTTTAATAAAGCAAATCAAAATTTACTCCAATGGAAACTTGCCATAATAAAGCATAAATCATTATTTAAGATATTTGTAATATTAATTAATTAATTATTTAACAATTAAATAATTAAATAATAAATATAAATATCTCAAATATATGTATTATATTTACATTAAATATCTTAAATACATATATTAATGATATATTTAAAATATCGCATTTTGATATTTAATTAATGTGTATTTTAATAATATCAAATATTAAATACAAATACACATTGATTCGGGAATGACCGTCAGGTCCCGATTGCATGTATTTTTCATTTAACCGTTAAACGAGTTATAAATAATCAGTATTATTTATAACAGTTGCCCTAGTTCTCTACGAGTATATTTCATTAGTGAGACTCTCTAGATTCAGGCATATTAGTTACAAAATCTAATTTCGTGTCCATAATTCACCCACCCGTAAATTATGACGACCACGGATAAACTCACTGAATCATACAGGTCGAGGTCACTGCATACGTATAATCCCTCCGTCACAGGTATCCTGATTATTCCAGAGATATAGATGAAAATGTCAAATCTCTATAAGAATAATCTCGTCGATGTATCAATTAGCAATCTCTAAATAACATTCGGAACTCACTTCTGAAGTATACTATGGCCATAGATTTAACAGATTGCTAATCACATTTGGACTACCTATGCTCTGTACACAGTGTTGGACAGTTATGACCCATAGCGTCACTATTTATACAGATCATGGTGTTGTTGTACAAATTAACTATGTGACAAAGGAAATTGCTCTTTCATCATTTGTGATTAGATCACCAAGATGTATAAATGATGAAAGGTCCATATGATTAGTTCCTGGATTTAGATGATATGAGACAGCATCAATCCATAAAGGTTTAATCATTAAATATCCATAGTCGTTGTATTATCGAGATTTGACATCGATAATGCGGAATAGACTAGTATTACACTTGTGCGCGTTATGAGGGCATAACGGCATAGTTCTCATATATTTGGGTATAGGATACTCATGCAAGTGTAGTAGGAGGTTGTGTTTTACCGATGGTACAGAAAACAGCTTCGCGCTGGATAGACCCCTCGGAATTCCATTGGTAGTATTACTATGTGTCTATGGAAGTCCGAATCAGGGTAGGTGTATTTGGTCTTAACCTGAGACTTGCACCGCTAATACTTGCGAAAATCAATGTACTTTGGTTTTGGTCTTCCAAGGCTTTAATAGGTTCTGTGTACGCCTCTGTTGGGTATATTGAGAATCATAGTGTGTTGGGTGTGATGTCGAGATGGAAGTATCACTCCAGTAATAGTGGAGATGATGATCACGTAGGATACGGAACTCGTTCTCTTATATGCTGCAGCTATCGGGATATTATGACTAGGTCATGTTTATCTGATTATAGAGACTAGTTACCAGAGATCCGATATGTGCTTCGTACGGGGCATACACAATTCCAGCCCCAGGCCTAGCACGTGACATTCGATACTGGATCGAAATACGCAATACTACGTATACTACGCCTGATATATATCACATATTCCTGTAAGGATATTTCTGGAGAATTGGGTAGGCATGGCGCTTTGCTAGAAGCCAACCTTGTCTTGTAAATCGGTACAAACGTAGTACTTGTTACTTACGTGTTCGGATAGTCCGACGACCAGATTTACTGCCAACATATCCGAGGATCTCATGGGTCGCTTGCCGAAGATTCACCGATGACGTATGACTCGCACTTTATTAATCTGGGATTAATTTGAAGAGAGAGAAAATTAATCTGGGATTAATTGCAGAAATATTTTGTCTGGGATAAAATATTAATAAAAGAGAGAAAACGATTAATTTGGAATTAATCGATAAAATAATATATTCGATATATTATACGAAATTGGATTTCGACGCATAATTAAAATTAGATTTTAATTCGGGCGAACGAGTTAATTTAGAATTAATTCGTTAGCGACGTGAATAGTAATTTTTGCTAGGCAAAGTTATTTAATTAAATTAGATTTAATTTCGTCGCAACGGAAAATTCGTTAATTTGGAATTAGCGAACCCGAACCCGAGAGTGTTTGCAGGCGCACTCGCATTGTGAATTTAAGTACGGCCCACAAGTCACATCTAGCGTCCAATCACTAGTCAATCGATTGATGTGATGTTTAGTCACTTTGAGTGACATGACAACTTGTCATTGTGATGTGAATAGTTGATGGAAGTGGTTGGAAAACATTAATTGTTTTTGGCTCCAAAATTGTGATTGACTTTTTGGAAATGGTTTTTACAATTTTTGGATTTGATAAAAGTGTATTAGATACACAATTTTAATATAACCAACACATCTCTCTCTCTCTCACTATTCTCTTCCTCTCCCACGGCCATAGGCCATATTTTCTTCCTCCATTTTCTGTCACAGCCGAGAATGGCAAGGAGAAGATAGGTGAATTTTATGGCAAAAATCACCAAGTGCTAGCACACATTCGGGGTCTTACGAAGGTGATAGGGAACCGCACTTGTGAGCTTGGAATCACAACACAAAAGCTTGGAGCTTGGAGGACCAAGATGGCCGAAAATTTGGAGAGTCAAAACAGCCCACTGCCGAGCCTTGGAGGAGGAAAGCAAAAAGTTTTATTCTTCGTCGTATCGCTCAACCGCTCAAAGTAAGTATTCCGCAACTTCCTTGTTGTATTCGCACTTATTTTTCATCGCTTTAATCGATCCCGGGACTCAGAGATTTCCCAACAATGGTATCAGAGCAAGTAAAAGCATGAAACTTGAATTTAGGGTTAAAATTGGGTAAAATGTGTTTGAGCATGATTTGATGAAATTGGATGATTAAGTATGCTTAAATGATGTTGAATTGAAGTATGATTGGATCAATTTCATGAAAATTGGTTTGGAACAATTTTCCCCAATTTGTTGAGGCTTGGTCGAAACTACATGAACCCTAAATGTCTTGGATTTTTTGATTTTTGATTCATTGGATGACTTGAAATCAATTGGGAAATGTTAATTTGAGATTTGATTGGATTGAATTCGAATTGGACATATAAATCCCTATATTGCCGAGACAAAGGAAGCATGAAATGGGTTTGATTTTTGATCAATTGTGTTGGACACTAATTGATGTAAATGAGCATGATTAATTAGGCTAATTGGTGTTTTGGAAATATTGATTTGGGTAATTAATTATGTAATACACTTTGGTTAATTAAATTGTGAAATTGGAATTTTTATGATTTAATTAATTGGGCTTAAATTGGATTTGGGCTTGAAATGTTGTAATTGGGCTTATTGGGCTTGGTTGTACCAAGATTGGTTTAGGAAAATTGGTTGGATCCAATTGGGCCCAAAACCGAATCCATAAAGTCCAATTATGACTAATGGACCTTTAATAATTAATTGGGCCTAATGGGCCTAAATTGGTTTCTAGGCATATAAGGGTGATTCCTTTAAATGGGCTTTAGTCTTTGGGTTTGACCCAAGTTGACCAAAAGTCAATGCCTTAAGAAATTAATTGAAAGCTCATTGGACTTTAATTAATTAACGTTGGACGTTAATCGGGCTTTGAGACCCGTAACGATTAAATTTGGAATTTAGTCGTAAAGGTTCGTTAATAAAGTGTAATATTTAATTTGGAATTAAATAGTGAATTAGTATTAAATACATATTAAATTGGATTTAATGTTGTAGTTTAATATAATTCAAGAATTCGTACTTTGAGTACTTATTCGCAAAAAGAGTTTGACTCGCGCAAAATCAAATCGTTGTTTGAACATTGGATGGTCATTAATTATCAGATTAATTAATTGGATTAGATTGATTGATAACATGCTTGTGTGAATACATGGTTGCGATGCATGAATAATGTATATCATATGGATATTAGATGGGTGAGGCAATTTTGGAAATTGTTGTAATAAATTTAGAATTTATTAATTGGACCTGCGTGTCCAGCCTATTACCTCCTTACTCTGTGTATTTCTCTTCTCACCTATTCCCCTCAATGTAAATGAGGTTTCTTTAGAATTGTTATGTAACGGGTAGAAGTAAATACTTGTTCTAGCGGGAGAGAGGAAAGGGAGAGATTTGATCTAGGATCAATGTGTTAAGTATCCATCCGCATATCATCATTATTTATTTATATGCGTCTTATTATGTGTTTAGAATGCATGTTTAAGGGTGTATGATGATGAGACCTTAACAAAGATAATAGATTGGTTGCCAATTTGCACGCGAAAAACCCTCACAAAATATTAAGCGTTTTTCCTTCCATTGAGTGATTCTTACTCAAGATCCAAGACTGGCATTGGTTTGTTGGCCAAAGTCAAGGCCTTTGTCCGTCGAGGATGTGTTTAAATCACGAGAGCTTTGTTTCATATCGGTGTCTTATCCAAGTTGTGGTTTGTTGGCCAAAGTCAAGACCACTTCTTGTCCATCGACATTGATTACGAAGCTTTCCATGGTCAATGGGTTCCGCTTAACTGGGATCACTAAGTTTGTTGTGCCAAAGCCAAGGCTTAGTTGATTCGGAGGAAAAAGGTTAGGCAATATATTGGATATATTGGCATATATAGGATATATGTTTCGGACTTGGATGTCCCCCTACTGGATCTAGGATTGGATGGGATCCAATCGATCTTAGAGATCTACCTAGTTAATTATCATACAATTTGTTGGCCAAAGTCAAGATTGTGTGTTATTTAACGGGATCCTAGCCCACTAGGAAACAAGGTTTCCCGAGTACTCGACAGAGAGTTAGAGGCTCGCCGAAAAATAGTGGGAGGCAAGTATTGAATTTGCAATATTCGTTTAGTAACTTGCCATAAGCACTCATATCAATTATTTCGTCAAATAAATTATTAGTAGTTGGACTAATATTTAATTGTTGTTTTAATAAACAGTTGGACTATATTCAAACTATTCATTTATAGTTGATTATATAATTGGATTATAGTAATCAATATATTTGAATTTAATTGATCATTTATAGTTGATTTTATAATTGGATTATAATAATCAATATAATTGAATTTAACCTATTAAATTATAGTTGATTAAATAGTTTGACTATAGTAATCATTATAATAAATAGTACCTAAATCGTTGATTAAATAGTTGGACTATTAGAATCAAGACAATTGAAATATTGGTGTTTAAAACATAATCCTGGGTGAAAATGTATTTAAACGACTTTAATTTTCAAATTGGGAATAATGTTTCAGGATGGTCCTGGAAACTAATAAGTTACTTTATTTGATAAAATAACATATTAGGCCTAAGCCCGGAGTTAAGCAAATAGTAGAGCATGATATTTTGAATATTCATGTGATGATAACTTTAGTGCTTAATCCATTATACTTGCCAAATAGACTCCTTAATTTCTTAATCAGAACTAAGGATTAGATCCTTAAAGTATGATAATGAAATTGAAGGATCTTCATAGATCTATTTTTTTAGATCTTTGAAGTACTAATTACAATAGTAAACTCTTGGAGAGTTAATGGCTATACTCAAAGAGTCACAGCCAAAGTTTGCAATAAGGCAAGAAATTAGGAAACTATTAAAATGTAACTAGTTTGACTAGAAACATTATATCTATATCAGAGTATAATCCGTTGCGGATATACCTTTATAATCTAGAACACTAAAGTGTTTTATTTTATAAAGATGATATTGAGATAAACACATTAGATGTGAATAACAATATTATATTTTGAATATAAATAAATCTCAAACGTATAACATAACAAACAAATAACTCAAACTGACTTAATCAGTTGATACTTATATGTGGTATTGTTGCCTGGGACACAATTAAACAAGACTCGTATATCCACCATTTTGAAGAGTGGATACTAGGACAGATTTGATTCCATTCAAATAATGTCTACGAATCTAGTTTATTGGGCAAAGTGCCTAAAACACCTTTACTTGGTAAAAGTGTAAATGTCACCGATCTGTTAGCCCTAGTTCATAGTGAAGCAAGTGGTGTTAGTGTTCCTAGAACATGCCAAGGATCTAATAAGCATGAAAACAAGTGATTAAGATCATTATAAGTTGCGGAAATACTTACAACGAACGGATTTGAGCTTTTAGAATTTTTGAGAAGATCTTCAAGATCCAAGCTTTGAGTGATGATTCCAACTCTTGAAGATGTTTCCCTATCACCTTTGTTGACTTGCTTAAGTGCTAGCTTTGTTGATTTGAAACAAAATCCAAAGAGAGATAGATCAAGAAGCTCACGCCCAAGGCTAAGAGTATTAGGGTTTCTTTTGTTCAACTTGTGTAAATGATGTAGAGATTTGCTTTTTGGTAAAAACCCTTTTACCCTTTTCACCAAAACTTGGTAGTTGGGTAAATGGTTTTACCAAAACAAATGGTTGGGTGGTTGGTGGCTTGGCATAAATACCAACTACCCTCCACCTACCACACATGTGAAGTGGGCCCCACTATTTGAATTCAATATTCAAATATCTCTACGAACATTTGCCGCGGCTCAGTTCCGTTTAATCCGATTAAACGAACTTTCGTCGCTAAATAATTAAATCTAATTTAATTAAATAACGATGCCTCGCAAATATATTACGAACGTCGATTACGAATTAATTCTAAATTAATTCATTCGTTTGTATTAAAGTTCGACTTTAATTTTGTAATGAAATCCAATTCATATTAATATATCTGATATATTAATTTTAGCCCATTCGAATAAATTAAATAGAAAAATCAAATTTAACTATTAAATTTATTTTACCGATTAATTCCAAATTAATCGTGTTCTCTCTCTACCGAACACATTTAATCCCAGATTAAATAAAGCCCCAATTAATCCCAGATTAATTTTCTCTCTCTAAATTAATCCTAGATTAATTCTAATTTAAGTCAATTGTCATCGGTGAATCTTTGGGAAGCGACCCAAGAGATCTCTGGATATGTTGGCAGTAAATCCGGTTATCAGACTATTCGATAAAGTAAGTACCTCGTACCATGTGCATACCGATTTACAAGACATGATTGGCTTCTAGCAAAGCACCGTGCCTACCCAATTCTCCAGAAATATTCTTACTGGAATATATAATCTATATCAGGCGTAGTATACATCGTATTGCGTATAGCGATCCAGTATCTGATGTCACGTGCAAGGCCTGGGGCTGGAATAGTGTCTGCCCCGTACGAAGCACATATCGGATATCAAGCAACTAGTCTCTTTGAATCGGATAATCATGACCTTGTCATATTATCTCGATGGTTGCGACATTATAGAGAACTAGTTCTGAATCCCTGCGTGATCATCATCTCCATATGTCTGAAGTGATACTTCCATCTTGACATCACATCCAATACACTACGATTCTCAATAAACCTAGAAGAGGCACACACAGAACCTGTTAAAGCCCTTGACGACCAAAACGAAAGTTTACCGATTGTCGCAAGTACTAGCGATGCAAGTCTCAGGTTAAGACCAAATACACCTACCCTGAAGCGGACTCCCATAAACACATATACATACTACCAACGGGATTCTGCGGGGTCTATCTAGAGCGAAGCTGTTTTCCGTACCATCGGTAAAACACAACCTCCTATCGCACTTGCATAAGTATCCAATACTTAAACATATGAGAACTGTGCCGTTATGCCCTCACAACGCGCACAAGTGCAATACTAGTCTATTCCGCATTATCGATGTCCAGTCTCGATAATACTACGACTATGGATATTTAATGATTATACCTTTATGGATTGATATTGTCTCATATCATCTCAATCCGGAACTAATCATAAGGACTTCTACCATTTCTATATCAAAGAAAATAAATTACGAAACAGTAAAAGGCAATTTCATTACTACATAGTTAATTTTGTACAAAAACACAATGTCTTTTACAAACAGTGACGCTATGGGTCATAATTGTCTAACAATCTCCCACTTGGCCTATAGCCAGTCACTCAAGCATCTAACACCTGAACTATGTATATTTTTCTCAAACTTCTGCTGTGAAATAGCTTTCGTCAGCGGATCTGCAATGTTGTCATCTGATGCGACCTTCTCAATCTTCACATCGCCACGATGTAGAGATCTCACGTATCAGATGGAAACGTCGAAGAACATGCTTGGATCATTGATGAGACCTCGGTTCTTTAGCCTGCGCTATAGCCCCGTTATTGTCACAATACAATGGAACGGGGTCAGCTGCTAACGGAACTACTCCTAATCCAATTAGGAATTTTCGGATCCAAACTGCTTCCTTTGATGCTTCGGCTGCAGCAATGTACTCCGCTTCTGTTGTTGAATCGGCAACAGTATCTTGCTTGGAAGATTTCCAGCTCACTGCTCCGTTATTCAAACAAAATATGTACCCGGATTGCGACTTGTAGTCGTCTTTATCGGTTTGGAAACTTGCATCGGTATACCCAGTTACCTCAAGTTCTCCATCTCCATAGATTAAGAAGCATCCTTAGTTCATCTAAGATACTTAAGGATGTTCTTAACTGCCATCCAGTGACCATCACCTGGATCGGCCTGATAACGACTACACATGCTCAAAGCATACGAGACATCAGGTCGCGTACATATCATGGCATACATGATCGATCCGACTGCCGAGGCGAACGGTATCCGACTCATGTTGTTTCTCTCATCTTGAGTTTTAGGACACATGTCCTTAGATAGAGTGATGCCATGTGAACACTGGTAACAGTCCCCTCTTGGACTGATCCATGTTGAATCTTTTCAACACTTTGTCAATGTACGTGCTCTGGGAGAGTCCAAGCAGCTTTCTAGATCTATCCCGGTAGATCTTATTCCTAGAATATAGGCTGCTTCTCCCAGAACTTTCATGGAGAATTTTAATGAAAGTCAAGCCTTCACCGATGTTAACATGGGAATGTCATTGCCTATAAGCAATACATCATCAACATAAAGGACAATAAAAGTAAGTGCTCTCCCAGTAACCTTCTTGTATACACAAGGATCATCTTCATTTTGAATGAAATCATATTCTTTTATGATCTCATCAAAACGTTGGTTCCATTACCGCGATGCTTGCTTCAGTCCATAAATGAACCGATTTAACTTACAAACCTTGTTTGCAAGTTTAGGCACGATAAAACTGTCATGTTGTTGCATATAAACATCCTCCAAAAGGTTTCCGTTAAGGAAAGCAGTTTTAACGTCCATCTGCCATATCTCGTAATCGAAATATGCAAAAATAGCAAGCATTATCCGAATGGATTTAATCATGGCAACGGGTGAGAAAGTTTCATCGTAATCGACACCATGTCATTGACGATACCCCTTCGCTACAAGCCTAGCTTTGTACGTTTGTACGTTGCTATCCATGTCGGTCTTCTTCTTGAAGACCCATTTGCAACCAATAGGCTTTACGCCTTCTGGTGCATCAACCAGTGTCCAAACGTGGTTGGTGTACATGGAATCCATTTCAGACTTCATGACTTCTTGCCATAAAGCGGAATCGATATCTTGTATCGCTTCCTCCTACGTAGCCGGTTCAGTATCCTCAATGAGATTAATATCTACATGAGGTGAGATCAGAAACCATACCTCTCAGGTTGTATCCTGACTCTCTCCGACCTACGCGGTCCTTGTGTAATAGAAGATTGTGGTACAGTCTCATCCCGAATGGACTGTTCTTGTTCGTTGAGGATTCTATGCCAGGAACAGTATCACTCCGATTTTCATCAAGTTCTACTTTCCTCCCACTAACCACTGCATTTAGGAATTCCTTCTCAAGGAAAACCGCATGTAGAGCAACAAATACTT
Organism: Zanthoxylum bungeanum; assembly: GCA_019454045.1. Taxonomy (NCBI): domain Eukaryota; kingdom Viridiplantae; phylum Streptophyta; class Magnoliopsida; order Sapindales; family Rutaceae; genus Zanthoxylum; species Zanthoxylum bungeanum. The sequence continues at coordinate 3,066 of SKCR01038721.1, read as the reverse complement.
TGTTCTCTCGTGGGTGATAGAAGTAATATCCTTTGGTTTCCCTAAGATATCCTACGAATAGGCATTTATCCGACTTGGGCTAGAGTTTGGTACCTTCCAAACGTTTGACGTATGCCCAGCATCCCCAAATCTTCAGGAATGAGAAACCCGGTTTCTTTCCTGTCCATATCTCATATGGTGTCTATTGTACAGACTTTGACGGAACCTTATTCAAAATAGGAATTGCACTGTTTAATGCATATCCCCATAAGGAAATAGGTAGCTCAGTGCGACTCATCATAGACCTTACCATGTCCAACAAAGTTCGGTTTCTCCATTCGGACACACCGTTTAATTGTGGTGTTCCAGGAGGAGTCCACTGTGAAAGAATACCATATTCTTTCAAGTAATCCAGAAACTCATTGCTTAAGTATTCGCCACCACGGTCCGACCGTAATGTCTTTATACTCTTGCCAGTCTGTTTTTCAACTTCGTGTCGAAACTCTTTGAATTTCTCAAAAGTTTCCGACTTGTGTCTCATAAGATACACATAACCATAACGCGATGAATCATCCGTAAAGGTTACGAAGTATTCGTATCCACCTCTAGCCTGGCTAGACATGGGCCCACAAACGTCACTATGAACGAGGGATAACAGTTCGGTGACGCGTTCACCCTTACCGCTAAAAGGTGATTTAGGCATTTTGCCTAATAAGCAAGATTCACATACGTCATATGAATTTGGATCAAATCTGTCCAAGTACCCACTATTCGAAAGTGTGGATATGCGAGTCTTGTTTATGTGTCCTAGACGACAATGCCACATATAAGTTTCTTCTTTGTTACTCGTTTTGAGCCTTTTGTTTGTTACATTATATGTTTGAGATTGATTTATATTCAAAATATAAAGACCATTATTAGCATCAGCAGAACATATCTCAAAATCATCTTTATAAAAAAAACACCCAGTGTTTCGGAATACAAAAGTGTACCCGCATTGGGTCAAACAAGATACAGAGATAATATTCCTAGTCAAACTAGGTACATAATAACAATCAGAAAGTTTAAGTACATGCCCGAAGGCAGTTCTAAAACAAAAGTGCCAACGGCCAAAACGGCGACTGGTGCCCCATTTCCGACGCGTAGATCAATCTCTCCTGAGGCCAGTCTCCTGCTAATCTGCAGATCCTGCACATCAGTACATATATGAGTGCCACAACTAGAATCAAAAATCCAATTTTTTAAACTAGAAGTAGTCATGTTTATCTCTATAACAAACAAACCTGAAGCCGGTGCCTTGCCCGCTTTAATCTCCTTCTGGAGCGCCTTGTACTCGCGGCAGTCACGCTTCCAGTGACCCCGCTTGCCGCACTGGAGGCAAACATCCTGAGATTTGTCCTTAGGCTTCCCAGAAGCCTTTGACGATTTGGCTTTGCCCTTTCCTTTATGCTTCTTCTTCTTCACACCTCCAGACGCCTTGAGCCCAGCCCTCGGTGTATGAGATGTCGAAGAAAAGTGCGCCTCGCGCTTGTTGCCCTTAAGCAGCTCTTTCTCAGCTTCCTTGAGAACCGACAATAAGTCTCCAAGAGTATCATCAGTGTTCATCAAATTATAGTTTATGATGAACTATCTCCAAGTGTCGAGGAGAGATTGCAGGACCATATCTATGGTAATCTCAGCCTCAAAGACTATCCCCATCTCAGCTAGCTCATCTATGTCAGCAATCATCTGTGCCACATGGGACTCAACAGACATGCCTTCTGACAAACGTGAACGAAAGAGCTTCTTTACTAACTCATATCTCAGTGACCTACGGTTAGATCGATGAAGATCTTGCAACCTTGCCAACATGTTATAGGGATCCAAGTCCCTGTTCTGTCGACGGAAATGCTGAGTCATAGAAGCAAGCATAATAGACTGAGCAGTATCACAATCATCGCTGTGAGTCTTCCAAAGCTCCAGCTCAAGTAGCTCATCAGGTTTGGGCTTAGGCCCAAGAGGTCTCTGTATAGTATATAGTAGCCTCTCGGCTCCAAGGACTATCCTTAGATTCATTTCCCAATCGGCAAAGTTCGTGCCCTTGAAGACATTTTCGCCATGATAATGTCTTGGACATTTCCCTTTCCAGTCATCTTGGCTACGATAGTCCAACTATCTAGTCAATGATATTTGGGTACAGTCTAACTGTTAGAAGAAAAATAACATTGTATTAGTCCAACTAAAATAATTTTGACGAAATAATTTGAAAACGCGTAAATCTAAGTATCTGCATGAAATTGCAAATTCAATACTATCCTCCCACTATTTTTCGGCGAGTCTCTAACCCTCTGTCGAGTACTCGGGAAACCTAGTTTCCTAGTTGGCTAGGATCCCGTTAAATAACATACAATCTTGAATTTGGCCAACAAGCTGTATGATATTTAACTAGGTAGATCTCTAAGATCAATGGGATCTCATCCAATTCCTAGATCCGGTAGGTGGACCTCCAAGTCCGAAACATATATACAATATATATGCCAATATATCCAATATATTTTCCTAACCTTTTTCCTCTGAATCAACTAAGCCTTGGCTTTGCCACAACAAGCTTAATGATTCCAGTTAAGCGGACCCATTGACATGGAAAGCTTCGTAATCAATGTCGATGGACAAGAAGTTATCTTGACTTTGGCCAACAAATCACGACTTGGACAAGACACAGATATGGAACAAAACTCTCATGATTCAAACACATCCTCAATTGACAAAGGTCTTGACTTTGGCCAACAAACCAATGCCAACTTTGGATTTTGAGTAAGAATCACTCAACGGAAAGAAAAACGCTTAATATGCTTTGAGGGTTTTTCACGTAAATTGGCAACCAATTTATTATCTTTGTTAAGGTATCATCATACACCCTTAAGCATGCTTCTAAAACATCATAAAGCGCAAATAGTAAATTAATAATGATATGCGGATGGATATGTCACAAATTGTTCCTAGAACAAATCACTCGATTTCTTCTCCCCGGCTAGAACTATTCTAACTTCTACCCAATACATAATACAATAAGGAAACCTCATTTACATTGAGGGGAATTGGTGAGAA